>JAHWFP010093181.1:64838-75065 GCA_023313725.1 Lithobius niger | reverse complement strand
TTATTATTATTATTATTATTATTATTATTATTATTATTATTATTATTTGATACGGGAGACGCAATTCTTACCTACCAGCTTCTTCACAGTCTTCTCAATACTGATTATTCCAAGTTTTTTCTTCTTAGACCTAATAGTACTCGAGAACATCATTTCAAATTGAGGGGAAAATTATCCCGGCTCAATATTAGACAATGCTTTTTCTGTGAGCGGGTGGTCAATCCCTGGAATTCTTTGCCGTTTTCTGCTGTTTCAGCACCGAACCTGTCTTGTTTTGAGGCCCGCCTTGATGCGTGTAGGGGCTAATCCCTTCGGGTTCTTTTCTGGGGGGATGTACGGGGGGGGGGGGCTGGTCTTTGAGCTTTGCTCGACGCCATCTTTTCTTTATCTTATCTTTTCTTATTGAATAAACGTTCGTTTCCCACTTATATTTTCTAAATAAATAATATATTAAAAAAATTATGGCTCCCCCCTATCCGCCACCCAACCACACGTGTATAGAACACAAATAATATATTTTGTACGATTTGAGGGGCTAAAAGAAATAACTGCAAAAATGGCTTCGCATTAAAAAAGAAAACATCCCTCAAGCTTGTATCTCCATAAAAAATTACAACTCTGTAGGCGCACAAGTAAACAATGAGTTGTCCAGAAAAAAAATGAAGTACAATTTGAGCTACAATTTCAGGGAATAACAATTATATGAAATGTTCCCTTAAATTGTTGGTCTGTTTCTTATTAGTTTTGTCTGAAGTAGTTGTTCATTTGTGTGCCTGTTAATTTGTATGGGGATACACCAGTAGCAGTAGTAATAAGTTTCGAAACATGAGTTGAAAACACTAAGACCTCCTAAGAGTTTTCATTCACGAAGTCAATTTTTTTAAAGGTGAAGAACAGAAACAAGTAATTTTTTTAACCACTTGTTAGTCCTTTGGCCTCCAGTACAACGTGTATTCCCTTTTTTTTATTAACACAAAAAAACTTTTTTAAGCAGAATTCACGCCTGCTAGGGAAAAAGCCTTTGTCTTCCTGCTGGCATAGAATACACCTACCAACGATGGATTTGAGAAGCTGGCAGGTTGGTTTCCCACAGAGCAGTTTACAATGCTGTTTACATGCAGGGTGCTCCCCTACTGCTAACAAAAAAAGTGGATGATAACTTTTCAGAGGACTGAAGAACTGGCACTTCCAGTTTATCAGGGAAGAATGTAAACAATATTTTTTTTAAAGTCTCTTCGTCCACTCGAATGTTAGATGCCCAAACAGTAGTTCAGCTAAATGGTTAGTCAAGTTATCACAACTTGATGCTAAGCTATATTTTATATCCATCCACACAGACGTGTTGTCACGGCGATATACAAAGCATTCGAGAACCCTCCTATTTCAATTTCCAAACTTTTACCAGCTATGTAGGAAAAGAATTGTCAAAAGTGCTACTTGTGTAAAAACGATTGTTTATACAATGAGATTGAAATTCAACAAGTTCCACTTCATGACATTCTACAGGAGACATCAAAGAACAAGTATACTTTGGCCTTTCTGCTTACTGTAAAAGGTGAACCTTAAGAAACTGGTACGATTCTCCTTCAGTTTGTAAATTTGTTAAAACGTACGAATTTAAAGCAATTGTAAGCAAATACATTATTGGAGCAAAGCGAGGCCAAAGGCCGAGCACAGCTTCATTTATGAAAACACTTGAATGCGAACTTAGCAAGTGTATCACGGAATAACCACTGCATCAGTTAAAACCTGATTTTGCATATTGATAGCCGAGAGAAAGTTCACACAAACATTTTTTTTAATCGAATATGTAGTTGAGAAATGTTGATGTGGCCCCAACAGCCAATGAGCACGGCTGAAATTAGGTGTATTGTACAGGTTGGTCACGTGAGAACTGTATTGATCCAACACCAGCGAGGCAGTATCATAAAAAACACAGAGCACTCAATGGGTGGGATACAGGGGGGCATTAATTTCTGTAGGAATTTCTAACATTATTTCTGGCAGAATTAAATCTCAACTGGACTTCACATTCGTTGCTTTCCAACAAATTTAAATTTAAGGGTGCTTTGTCTGCCAGGGGTGAGAAAGGGTGGGGGGGGGGGAGGTCGCAGCATTAATTTTTGCCAGAATTTGAAGCTTTCCAACAGAAATTCAAATTCAAATTCACGCTACGAAAGCAATGGACAAAGAAACCAATACGATGAGCAACCGAAAAGATAATATGCCAATAAACTCGCAAAGAACTCCAACTGCCTGTTGCCGTCAATACCATCTACCGACGCGCTATGAATGCAATCACCACGGGTTGAAGCGAGCCATTATCTGTCAGGCTGGTAGAGTCGACCGCTTTTAGTCACATAAGTAAAAGTCCAACATGGCACTAATGCTTTGGGGTCAGGTCATGGACACGTTTTTAACATTTATTCAAAACCTTCTTAACCTAAAATAGAAAGTGAGACACTTTTAGAATCCTCAAATCCTTAAGATCAAAAGAGTAGCAGTAAGCAAAGCATCACAAGAACTTTTACAAACTAGGTAAGCCCCTAGCTGGACACACCTTGTGGGCATCCATAAATTTTCAGAGTGACCCCAGTTACCAGGGTGGCTATTAAAATAACCCGACTGAGTATAGGTCTACTACGGAAAACCCATGATAAATACTTCGACCGTCAATAACGGCTGAACTAAACAAGCTACGACCATGGGGATAGGTTATATCGCTCTAGGGGAACGAGATATCCCAGGTACTGAGTTTCAGACTTAAAGCACGAGTAGTTACCGAGACACAGCTTACCTGTGGGACTTGCTCATTTTTTTTTTGGTTAGCAACGCTGATGAGGAGGATAGTGAAGTGAAGCCCGCTACACAGGGTGCACACGTACTCGTGATTTGGCTTAAAATTGCACGGGAGGATTAGACGTAGGTTCCAGCAAGTTTCGTGGTACCCACACTGTTGGTTCTCGAGAAATCACCCTCCACTCAAAAAAACTTGCAATGCTATTTCGGCTTGGCCAAACTGGGTTATTCATGAATAGCTTTGCTCGCAGGTGTGCATGGACCTGTGGTTAGGCTTGAAATGCACAGGGGGACGAGTCCTACACTAACACCATCTTTGATGATGCCAACACTGCAGGTTTGGACGATATTCTCATTTAGCCACGTTTTAGCCAGTGTAAGGCAGTGCAGCATGGCGGGGGGACTGTTGCATGGCTTTTTTCGTGGTCGCGTGGTTATATTAATAACTCGGAAACTATTCGTTCGATTTTGATGGGGTTTGGCTTGTTTGATCGCCCATGAAAAGATCTAACTGCCTTTCACAAGTCAGGTTTCTGGCACTTCCTGTTTGCGATTTGGCTTGCTTTAGAAATACAAGTATACTTCCAGAAAGAATATAGGGAAGTGTTCTCGCTGGCTGGCTGGCTGGCTGTGATGGTTGCCCGATCAAAGTACCGTGTTGTCCTGTGTCTTCCCGTTGGGGGGATGCCAGTGGCCCCTTGGCTTGTCCCAAGTGGCATTTTCATTTTTGCTCTGGCGTCCCTCCCGAAGGGTTCCACTCTACCAGCAAGGTACTTACAGGAGTTCCGCCGGCTGTGTTCTCAGTACGCCGGTTATCAGCGGCTGTTTACTGATGGGTCGAAGTCAGACGCTGGCGTGGCTTGTGCTTGTGTTTGTAAGGGAGTTACGGTTGCCCATCGCCTTCCATAAGGCTATTCTGTGTTTTCTGCAGAGCTTTTGGCTCTCGGTTTGGCGGTGGAGTGGATCCTTGGCCTTCAGGGCACGCATTTCATTATCTTTAGCGATTCCATGAGTGCCCTGGAGTCCTTGGCGAATTACAATCCTCGGAACCCCTTGACACAACGTGTCCAAGCTTTGCTTTCCCGCTTGCCTGGCCAGCGGAAAACCGTGCTTTTCTGCTGGATCCCAGGCCATGTTGGGATAGGTGGAAATGAGCAAGCGGATTCTGCAGCAAAAGGGGCCCTTTCTGGCCCTCTCGGAAGGGATCTCAGCCTTGTTCCCTCGGACGCTTTTCCAACTCTGCGGCTGAGGTTACACGCTTTTTGGCAAGCCTCGTGGGATGGACAGGACGGCAATAAATTACGAGCTATTAAAGGCACTGTTGAGGAATGGTACTCGGCGTGTCGCCGCAGTCGCCGTGAGGAGGCGGTGTTGGCCCGTTTGCGCATTGGTCACACTCGACTTACTCACTGTTTCCTTTTGCGGGGGGTTGACCCTCCTGAATGTTATTGGTGTCGGCGGCCACTTACGGTCCGCCACTTACTTGTTGATTGTCGCCATCTTGATGGTGTTCGTCGTCTTTTCCATCTTCCGCATGACATTGCGCGTCAGTTGGGCAATAAGTCTGTCCTCCTGTCCGGTGTTTTTCAATTTTTGCAGGAGGTACAGATGTATGACAAGATTTAGATTAGGGGTTTGAATACCATCTCTGTAATGTGTGGTGTAGTGGCAACCCGGACCACTGCACTGTGACTGAGGTTGGCGCTAATGACCAAGTTGTCGACGCGCTATTAAGCCTCAATTCCCCCCCCCGTTAATGAGTGGATGCCTTTGGCATGTCGTAGACTACCTTGCTCGGTTGTGCGGGTATCTGCTTTTCATATGACGTTTGTTCTTCCCGCCATTTTTTGGACGAGAAAGGATGAGGAGTACCTCATCAAGACGACTGCTGTATCGGTCTGGGAGCCCATGCTGGTCGTCTTTAACATACCTGCATTAGCGACACTAGATGTGGTAACTTACATTGCGTAGTCGAAAAGGGTTTCGCAGCCGATAAAAGCATGATTTGTTCAGGGCATCGACTACTTCATGCCGTCGACGCTCACTTCTTCACGGGATTTTGATTCTCGTTTTCTTTAGAAGGAAAGACCTACTTTTTCGTTAGCATCGCTGATGTGTACAAATCATAGGAGTGGAGAGCAGGTTGACGTGTCCAAAATGCATCGATGTGTTATTCTCCAATGCGAACAAACCTGCTGAGAATTGATGGTTCTGTGTAGCTGTGCAGTCCTGCTGAATCGATGGTGCTGTGTAGCCATGCAGTCAACCACCTCCTACCTCCGTGTACTAACTGATGTACGACTGGGGTGTCAATGGTAACTGACTTGGTGTCTGCAGTCTGAGTGCTCTACATCTTCTTTGGATGGTTCGGGGGCACGAAGGTGGGTTAGCTACTACCATGCCAGAGTGTGTTTACTTTTTAGATTAAGGCACATGAAGCCGGCTAGCATCATTGGTCTGTGTTTATGTCTTCTTTGGATGGTTCAGGAACATGACTGATGGTGCAGGCACGTCACGCCAGACCGGGTACTTTATAGGAAGGAGTCCATGGAATTCACCTAAATTCCATCTTCTACGTATACTTTGGTACTTGTTGAATTTCCGGGGGGGGGGGCCGGGCAAGGCTTGCTGGAACTCACAGGAACCCCGTTAGCAACGCCGGAGGTTAATATAAATTGTGTTCGTCTCTACCACAGAGGGGTAAATGTGCTTTGGCACCGATTACGGCACCGAGCAGTGTTTAATCGTATTGCTAAAGGCATGCAATAGGGAAGGGCAGCTTGTTGCATGCAGCGTGTATGAATCCATAAGTGATGGGATTAAGAGAGTTCTGTATGACGATTTGGTTCTGTGATACCGTGTGACCGTATTTACGAAATAGATGAAAGTAGAAAGAGGTCAAATACAGCTTGAAAGCTGAATGGAAAGCGGGATGTGGCCGAAGAGGTATGATAAACCCGGGCTTTTGATGAAGCACTGTGCAAAATGCTCGGTATGAGAGTTACTGCCCATCCTAATGACCTAAAGTCGAAAGGACTAATTTCAGAGGATCCGAGACTTCCCCACTCGTCTTGTGTGCCATGTCACTGGAGGTGTTAGTAACTTGGCTTGGATGCTTGGCATTTTGGGTGTTGGTAGCTGTGGATAAGCTTTAAGACTGCTTTGTTTTTCCATATCTTGCTTCGTCGGTCTTCGGCCCACAGATGAGTATGTGCTTGAATACGGCATGGCCAATTCTTAACACCACTTGGGAGCATCGGTATTTGTGACTACTGATCCTTCAAAGGGCTCAGATCCTTTGGCTTCAGCCTTAGCGAATGGGTGTGTTGCACACGGACTGCCTCTGAATGCATTTAAGAAACTGGTCTTGGACTGCAGATGAGCTCTGATACTGGTCTGGGCCTACCATAATTGGCCCTTATTTTATCTTAAACTCTTCCAGTGCTGGTTTTACTTATATTACTTATATCTTATTATCTTGCTCCGTCAGCATTTGATTGTTCTGTGATTCTTTGGATGATTTGTGCACAATATGCGGGCTCTAAGCAAGAGTAGCATCTTAGGCTATGCTTAGAGGCTTCAAAAGGGATGACTGGACTCCCTTGCATAGTAGTTTGGCTGCTTCTCTTGTGCTTGTGATGTCACACTGCGAAAAGAGTTTGAATGCTAACGTCCTGGTCCTGCCATAATCTTGCTCCATTGGTCTTTGCGCTGTGGGTGGGCAAGCAATGGTAACATGCCAGGCCGTGTTCGAGCTGAGTAAATAGATGATTCCTATCTCGAATGCCCAGATTGTCAGTGCATTAGTTGCAGGCAAAGTGGTTGTTGCTTTTTTATGTTCCTCGTGCTCTGGATATGTTAAGCTCTAGGCTATTGAGTGTGGTGATGTACTGGTGAAAGAGTTTGAATGCTAGTGGACTGGTCCTGCCATAATCTTGCTCCGTCGGCTTCGGACTACGGGCGGGTAAGCAAGGAAAGTTTGCCATGTTGTGTTTAAGTAACTGGACGAACCTAGCTTATTTGTTCCGCTTGTTACTGTGTCCTGAGTTGGGATTGTCTTAGCAACGGTCGAATCGGTTGTGGCTCTGTGTTCTGAGTTTTTTATGCGTTGGCGGTGGGTGAAAGAGTCTGGTGGTGTGCTGCTGAAAGTTTGAACTTTAGTGGCCTGGTCAAACCACATTCTTGCTCCATCAGTATTTGATTGTTCTGCGATTCTTCGAATGAGTCGTGCACACTGGCAGTGCGTGGGTAAGCAAGGGTAGCATGCTGGGACATGTCCTAATTTTAGGCGGTGGGTGAGCGAGTATGGTGAAACGCTGTTGAAAGAGTTTGAATGCTAGCGACCTGGCCCTGCTATAATACTGCTCCGTCGGTTTTCGTGATGCGGGCGGGCAAGCAAGGACAGCATGCCTGGCCGTGTTCAAGCTCAAATAAGTGGACGGCTTGCCTCGTGCCTTTGTTTCTTGGGTTCTGAGTACTGGGCAGCAGTCGAATTAGGCATGACTCGTGTGTTCCCTCAAGAGTTTGGGATGTGTTGGCTGTGAGCGAAAGAGTTTACATGTGAGGAGCTACTGAAAGAGTTAGAACATTAGAGGCCCTGCCCTACAGTAATATTGTTCCGTTGGTCTTTAGGCTGAGGGCGGGTACACAAGGGCAGTGCATTGGGCCGTGATTGGCCTCCGGTAAGTATAGAACGAACCTAACTTAACTGCTTTCATACTTTCGTGTCTTCTGCTTGGTGGGAGTGTGTAAGCTGGGGTTGAGATGCGTGGTTTGGCTCATGTTTCCGACAAATGACGTCCGAGTAGGAAAAAAATGTCTCTTGAACGAGGCTGAAGGCGTGACAATTTGCTTCATGGTCTGTGTGTCGTGATCTCCTTTTCTGGAAGGACGCGGGGTATGTGGACTGCGGGCGAGAAGGTTCGATCTCATTGCTGCCAAAAGATGCCATTACCTGGTTGATCTTGCAGTAGTCATATGCTTGTCTCTAAGATTAAGACATGCATGTCCAAGTACGTGCCACATTAAGGTGAACCACGAAAGGCACTTTAAATCAGTCATGAGTCCTTAGCTCGTACTATCCTACTTGGATAGCTGCTAAATCTAGTGCTAATACATGCAGAAAGCTCTGACCTTTGGGGAGGAGCACTTTGATTAGACCAAGACAAATATAGAGGAGCCAAAGGGTCTGTTCCCATTTGGTGATTCTGGATAACTTAGAGCCGAACGCACTGTCTCAGCATTGGCAATGCATTTTTCATTTGTCTGCCTAATCAACTGTCGATGGTAGGATATGCGCCTACCATAGTTATTATGGTAACAGGTAATCAGGATTCTATTCTGGAGAGGATCATGACAAATGGCTACCACATCCTAGGAAGGTAGTAGGCACACAAATTACCAAGTCCTGGCCAGGAGCGGTAGTAACGAAGAATAACAATACAAGACTCTTCTGAAGCCTCGTAATTGCAATGAGTACACTTTAAAAAGGCAAGTCTGGTGCCTGCATCTGCGGTATTTCCAGCTCCGATAGTGTATGTTAAAGTTGGTTGAGGATAAAAAGCTTGTACTTTGATCTTAGTATCGGACTGGAGAATTCGTCGAGTGCGGTTTCATTGCCGGCCCTAGAGCCCTCCCTCCGGCCATCCCTCGGTGCTCTTCACTGAGTGTCGTGGGTGACTGGAACATTTTTGTTGAACAAATTAAATTGCTCCAATAGTCATATCCTGCCCGCCATGGAATAATGCAATAGGACCTCGGATGTATTTGTTGGTTTTCGAAACCAACAGTAATGATTAGTAGGGACAGATAGGGGCATTCGTATTGCGAGGCTAGAGGTGAAATTCTTGGACCGTCTCAAGACGAACTACTGCAAAAGCATTTGCCAAGAATGTTTTTATTAATCAATAACGAAAGTTACAGGTTCGAAGGCGATCAAATACTGCCCTAGTTCTAACAATAAACGATGCTGGCTGGCGATCCGCTGAGTACCTCAAATGACTTGGAAAAAAAGGTTTTGGGATCCAGGGAAAGTATGGTTGCAAAGCTGAAACTTAAAGGAATGGGCGGAAAGGCACCACCGGGAGTGTAGACTGCAGCTTAATTTGACACAACACGGGAAAATTCACCCGGTCCGGACACCGGAAAGATTGACAAATTTAGAGCTCTTTTTTTTTGATTTGGTGGGTCGTGGTGCATGGCCGTTATTAGTTGGTGGAATGAGTTTTCTGGTTAATTCTGATAAAGAACGAGACTCGAACTTGCTAAATAGGTGACTGGTATCGGGGTACCGGTTCATTCTTGTGCCAGTGATGGTGTGGCTTCATCAGTCGATTGCTTATTAACCTCTTGACGAATAGGCTCTCTCAGCCTTACTCCTTGCAGCTACCAGCATGTCTTTTGCTTCTCTGCAGTGCACTAGATTGCTTACCTGCGTTCGCTTTTTTTTTTTTTAGCTTTTATGAGTTCGCAAATTAGTTTTAGATTAATGGACATGTATAGTTTTATTAATATATTATCAAATTATTGGAATTTTGAGTAAACACTGGGCATCCTTACAACAGTGTGCTTCTATTAAATGAACCCTGGAATAGCCTTCCAGTACTAATTATTATTGGATTCCATAAATATTGTGGTATAATAGTAGCAATTGCGATTATCAATAAGGAAAAGTAGTCCAATAATAACAAATACATGCAGTACAAATACACAATAAATAATTTATTTTCTTTATTATACATTATTTACTGCAGGCATTTATTTGCATTCTGAAAACGATTTTATATCGACAGGTTAAAAAAGTGCAAAATAAAGTATGCAAACGAAACCATTTTGGTGCCCATTCAGTAAATTTTGGGTAAAATGTAAATTTCTCATTTTACTAAATAAATTCACAAAATTGAACAGTTTCTAGAAGTTTGGTGAATTGAAAATGAATTCTTCCTAGTCCTAAGTTTTTTTACTGCAACTTGTGCGTTCAACAAGTTGTTTTCCACAACTAATAATATTTTGCTACTTAATTTGCTGGAAGAAGGGCGTGGAATGCACCTGATACGTGGATATAAAAAGTGGATATTGCACAGATGATATATTATTTTAAAAACTGTCTTAAGGGTTTTTTTATGCAGTGCAAACACATTATGAACATGAATGTTTGTTGACATCGCCTACACGCGAATTTCAACGCCACTCAACAAATATTTTTGACCTTCAGCACTTCGTTAAAAATATAGATATAAATTGACATACAATAATCTGAAAGGTGAGTGTTTTTCTATCAATGTTAATTACAATTGTGTATCTTAAATAGGGACTGTCCTACGTCTATTAAAAGGGGTTGTCCTGCGACGAAAGAATATGCTGATTTTTTATTTTAAAGTGCTGGTATGAGCTATCTAGTTACTCTAGATAGACATACTTAGGCTCTTC
>JAHWFP010093181.1:36938-64438 GCA_023313725.1 Lithobius niger | reverse complement strand
GGAGCACTTTATATTACAATTGTGAGTAGCACTGACGGAAAGAGCCTAAGTATGTCCTTCTAGGGTTATTAGATAGGTCATAGCAGCACTTTGAAATCGAAAAATCACAATTGTCTTTCTCTGCTACGGTATTACAACACCTTTCAATGGGTGTAGGACGGTCCCTGTTTAACCCCTTGACCCCCAGCCTCTGACAGGTTTCCCTCCTCCCAGCTAACAGGTTATCCAGGCAAGCCCTCCACATGATGCTTTAGCAGGTGTTGGGCTTTCCTGCGAGACCTTGATTGACCTCCTTTTCTGCACAAGCTTTGGTACGAAATTGGGAAAGATGTGAAAATAAATATGATGAAAAGTGTAAACTGTGCAAATTTGCTAACAGTTTACACATTTCATCACATATGGCAAGAAGTGGATAAATTTTTAATAAAGCACTAATAATGAAATAATTTTAAGTTCGTGCCCAGAGAAATAGAACAGTATACCATTTTCCTTACAATTCATGGGATTACAGCAGTGGTGGAATTGTTTCTTTTTCACTGCTGTTCCCACCATCTAGGCTTAGTTGAAAAAAACTATTGTTATCAACCTCCCCCCCCCCCAAAAAAAAAATAATAAACGGTGGGCTACTCGTCTTCATGCGTATACGGAACCTGATAAAATTAAAAAAAAACTAACAGCCTCCTGCTAAGATTTTTTAAAATCTTTTATTATTATTTAGGTAGCTATTGTATAGGAACTTCCGTGAAATTAATAATAATAATAACCTTTATTCAAAGAGTGTTGCCGAAGGTCTATAAAAGTCCTTGTTTGGCTACACATTTAGACAATTTCACAATCAAGATAAAGAAAAATCTATACAACAAAATTAAATCACACAGTATGGTAAAAATATAAAAATAATAATAATCACAGACACAGAGGAAAAAAAAACAATAATTAAAAAATAAAACTATACCTTAGTTGTTAATTAGCTATTCTTTTATTTTGTGTTTGATTGAAGTGTACTGAGTTAAATCTAGTAATTTTGATGGAATTAAATTGAAAATTGTTGGAATATAATGATCTTTAGTTTTTGAGCCATAATTATTTTTAATTAGTGGAATATGGAACCTTAATATTTTATCGCGAAGGAAACCCATTTTAAATTCATCTTTAATTTTTAAATCGTTGCAAAAGTAATTTTTATGTATAATAATAAAGTTTCTCAATTTAGTTACATTTAAAATTCTGTGTTCCTTATATAATTCATTAGTAGATTTGTAGTGGTTATGTTTTTTGAAAAGAATCTTTAAAATTTTATTTTGTACCTTTTGTAGCCTATCAATAAAGGTTGAAGAAGCAAAACCATACACTTCAATACCATATCTAAGATGACTGGTAACAATGCATCAAAGACGATTTGTTTGTTCTTATTATTCAATGGCGATTTAATTTTATAGAAGAAAGGAATCATTTTTCTAAGTTTAGTGATCAGAAGATTAAGGTGATGAACATGTTTCCAGAAATTGTCGACCCCAAGTCCAAGATACTTACTTTCAGTAACTTGCTTCACCTTGGTACAGGTTAAAGTACAGTGTGAATAATTTAGACAGTTTTCTGTATGAATATATAAATCGTTACTTGAATATTTTCGGTGTGTAGAACTTATATCAGTTGAACAGGTTTTGTCTTCATTTATGAATAAATCGTTAGTCAAAAACCAATAGTTTAAATTATCAAAATCTTCTTTTAGGTTAGATTCCATAATTAGTTTATCGGACTGGATGGACAGCAAAACAATATCATCAGCAAAAAGTATTATTTCGCATGTTTTTATGCAGTTCGTGATATCGTTTATGTAAATGCTGAATAAAAGAGGTCCTAGGACAGAGCCTTGAGGTACTCCGAAGCAAACATCACTTGGATCACTGGTATTGTTACAAATGTTGGTACATGCCTTTCTGTTATTCAGGTAACTCTTGAGGATGTTAAAACATTTACCCCTAAGCCCATAATTTTGACATTTATTTAAAAGTTTTTGATGATCAATGGTATCAAAAGCCTTCTGTAAGTCAATCAGCACTGCTTTAATGTACTTGCCGTTGTTAAGGGAAGAAGAAATTAATTCGTTAATGTGTTTTAATGCATCTTCAGTGCTTCGCTTTTGTTTAAAACCATATTGCTTACTTGTAATAATATTGTGTTTGTTCAAAAAGTTCAAAATATTTTTTTAAGAAAAATTTTTCAATAATTTTATTAATGTTAGAAAGAAGTGCAATAGGTCGGTAATTGTCTAAATTTATCTTTGTACCTTTTTTGTAAATCGGCCTAAGAATTTGAATTTTCAGTTCATCAGGCCATTTTTCAGTGACGATTATTGAGTTTATAAGCTTAGAAATAAAGATTGATGAATTTTCAATTGAGTCAGTAATATGAGACATTAGTATACCGTCATTTCCAGTTGAATTGTTAATCTTCAGACTTTTGGGAACAACGTTGGAGAAATGTTTATTTACTCTATCGCTTAATGTCTTAGGATTATCATACTTAAAAGCTTTTAGAATTTCCTGATCTAAAAATGTCTTCTGTTTTTTGTCAATAAATTTGTTTAGATGTGTCCAAATATTTTCTTTTTTATTATTAGTATTATCAATCTTTTTTGTAAAGTATTTTTGTTTACACTCATTTACTCTTTTGGCTACTTCTATTTTAAGCCTATTGTATTCTTTCAACTTTACAGTATCAATGGTGACCTTATTTTTAATACGTTTCCACATTAATTTTTTTTTATTTATTAGGGCCACAAGACTTTCGGTTATCCATGGTTTTTTTTGCACTGGACTCCTTTTTGGTATTTTTTTCCTTCTGTAGTATTCTCAGTGTAAATTTTATTTATTTTACTTTTGATAACATTGTACATTTCGTTTGGATCATTACAAAACTTATCTAAACAAAGCCAATTGATGTTTTTCATTTCTTTAACAATGTTTTTATGATTTAAAATAAACATTTCTCCTACTTCATTCTCTTCTTTAATATCATTTGGCAAATCGATTTTCACTGCAATGTAATAGTGATCAGCTAACTTTTTTTCTACACAAACACCAACGCAGTTTAGTACTTTTGTTCTTATGAAACAGTGGTCAATGCAAGAACTAGTAATTTGGTTTCCGTAGTAGGTGAGTCTATTTGAGCAAAAAAACCGTTAGATGCTAGTTTATTCAAATATTTATCAGTTGTTCTGCACTCAGCACTCTTTTTTTGGTTCTGATTTAAAATATCAAAATTGATATCACCAATTAAACAAAAATTTTCAACTGTTTCGTAGTTTTTAAGTATTAAACCTAAATCAGAAATGAATTTATTTTTATTTATTAGAGTAGGCTGTCTATAAATAATCAACAGGGTCAGTTGAATATTACTAATCTGGATATTTGCTAATATTGCATCATTACTATCAATTTTAATATTTTTCACAGTAGCGGCTAAGTCTAATCTCGACTCTCTCACAAGAAGTAAGATGCCTCCACCCCGACTAGTAGCTTCTCTTGTGCACCAGAAAGTTTCGTAGTTATCAAGTAAATATAATTCAGGTTCGTTTTCCTTAATACCAATCTCGGTCAAGCATATTATATCAAAAATAATATCAGTACTTTGCAAATCGATTTTAAGCAGTTCCCAGTTTTTCCTGAGACTCCTAATGTTAACGTGCAAAATATTAATGGCATCATTATTACCATTTACAAAAAAATAGTGGGCATCACAAAATCTTATTTACGTAGCTGAAGGTGTTTGTTGGTCGTTTTCGGATTGATTCATTCTATCAAGAACTTTAAAGTCATTTTCACATTTTATGATGTGAATTGACTTTTCTTTTTCATTTTTTCTCAGCCTAAGTTTACCTTCCTTGAACCATACAAATTCATAACCATTTTGCTTTGCAAATTCTTTTGTTCGCCAAAAGAGTTGTCGGTAGTAAGGCGTCATTTGCTCATTAAGATAAATTTTCGTTCCATTTCCACTCTGGAAACAATCGTCGTTAGTGACGATTTTTTCCCTGTGTTTTACCCAGAAGTCTCTGTCATGTCTAAATTTGAACTGAACAATGATCGCCGAAGTTCCTTTATCATTCCTAGATGGCAGTCGGTGCATTTTGTCAATTTGTATGATGTTATAACGGGGTATCTCAAAACGTTCAGCTATTCTTTCCATAGTGTCAGCTATGTTTTCATTCTTGCAAGTTGCCACACCAGTTATTTCCAAGTTTTTGTTTCTCTCGTATTGGTAATAAAATGCCAGAAATTATGGATGCTGGGAAAAAAGGGATGCACACTGCTTTGTGTATGTACTGTGCACCACCAATCTTACATGTGCTAATTGCAAATTTAGACCAAAGTAATATGTGAACATATTACAGAAAAAAATTTAGTTTTTCTAAAATTTATGGGATCGTAGCAGTGGCGATGTCATGGCATTCATACATTTGAGGTTCACTGCAGATGCCAACATCTAGGAACCACTATAAAAGAAAATAACCTGTGGCCACCTTCCCTCCACACAAAAAAATAAAAAGCATAGCCTTCCCTTTTTCTTACATGTGCTGCCTGTAAAAATAAAAATAAAAACAATTAGACCTATGTCACGATATTTTTAGATTTTGTTATTGTTTCGTGATGCACCGAATATTCGGTAATTATTCGGTATTTGGCCTATTTGGCCAAAAATTCTAGTATTCGGTATTCGGCCGAATACTGATTTTGGCCGAATAGTGATATTCGGTATTCGGCCGAATACTGATTATAGCCGAATAGTGATATTCGGTATTCGGCCGAATACTGATTATAGCCGAATAGTGATATTCGGTATTCGGCCGAATACTGATTATAGCCGAATAGTGATATTCGGTATTCGGCCGAATATGTAAATTGTTTGATGCCGAATATTCGGTGTTCGGTAGTTTAACTTTTCGGTTGTACATTTTTCGGTATTTGGCAAGTTGAGTATTCGGTTACATATTCGGTATTCGGCAAAGTAAGTATTCGGTTGTATATTCGGTATTCGGCAAATTTTGTATTCGGTGCATGCCTCTAATTGTTTAGGTTAAAGCTTTGCTTGTGTACTGTGTACACCACCAAACTTACATGTGTAAAATGCAACTTTAGACCATGGTAATATGGACTTATTTTGAGAAGGCTAAAGCGAGATGCTTTGGTGACTGCGAGATATTCACTGCAAACAAATAATTTTATGGGATCGCAGCAGTATTGATGCCATGGCATTCATAAATTTCTTGTTCACTGCAGATTACAACATCTAGACCTATTCAAATGGGGAAAAAACTATGGCCGCCTTCTGGCCAACAAAAAAATAATAACAAGCCTATTCGATTTCTTGTATGTATTTGCAGCCAGGAAGAATTAAAAAAAAAACAATTAGGCCTAGGCCTATGTCATAATTTGTTAAGATTTATTTATGATTGTAATTATTTAGGTTATAATCCTCGACGAAATGAAATGGCACGGAACTGGGTAAACTGTGGAAATAAAAGGGATGCAACACTAGTTTGCTTCTGTACTGTGTGTACCACCAAACTTACATATGTAAAATACAACTTGGTGATATTGATATATTGACCATGGTGATATTGATATATTGTGAGTAGGCTAAACCCAGATACTACGATGACTCTTGAGATAGTCACTGCAAAACGAATCACTAAACAAATTATCATATTCATAACAATTTATGGGGATTACAGCAGTGGTAACGTCATAGCATTTATACATTTCCTGTTCACTGCAGGTCCCAAAAGCTAGGCCTAAAATAAAAAAAAAATACCTGGTCAACATTCCTTCCCTCCCCCCTCCCCCCCCCCCAAAAAAAAATCAACTTGGTACGTGAAAGTAGATATGCTACTCCGCTGAAATACAAAGTCATTTTTTGTGTGTTTTTATTGTTAGGGACCTACAATCATACAATGCAGTAGCAAAGGCCAAAACAAAACTAACTAGGCCTACGCATTACAGAAATGCTCGTTACTACAACACAGAAGTGCTGAACAATTTTTTTTTAAATCTGGCACTTCGTTGATATTATGTCGAGCCTTAGTATAAGTAGCATAGGCCTATTTAATTTTTTGGCTTAGCAAGTTGGCAAATTCAATATAATGGTATAAATGGTATTATGTCACCACCACTAGACTAACAGTGGGGAAAATACAGTAGGCTACTGTGCGAGTGCTGAGTAAATTTGTGTAACAGATTTTGGCCAACAAAATGTTTTGATAACCATGTTGCAAGCTCGCACACACTAAGCCAATTATTCAAAATAATGAAAATTTCACTTACCTTTCCAGCAGTATACTTAGGCCAATTCTGCAATGAATGCTGATCTGAAGCTGTGATGCATATTCTTGCAGCACTATTGCTGGAGCACCATGCACACATAATTGAAGCACAGAAAAAAAACAAATTGCAGTTGCAATTTCATAAACACAGCAAACAATATAGAAACACCGAAACATTATTGTAGAATTGAAGCACTGAATTACATAAACACAGCAAGCAATATTGAAGCACTGAAACACTAATTGTAGAACTGAAGCACTGTTAACACAAAATTGCAGACAGTTTTGCAATTTACTGAAGCCCTTGCACTTTTTTTCATGGTTGGAGATGGAACTCGTCAAAGAGTGGTTGTCCACAAAGCCCAGGAAAGCCTTGACAGCCAGAGCACATGAAACGTGTGTCTTTTCTGACAACCATTCGGGTGCAGATCCGGCATGGCTTTTGTTTCCTTCACTTACTACCTGTGCTGGGAATCTGCACTAACTAATGCATTTGATTTGTTGGTTGTGAAGGTGCACCGTTTACGTTAGCCGACAGTTCACGATACCCAGCACTGTACTTTACAAGTAACTCCTCCACCACACTCAAAATGAATGGTTTATACGCACTTCCTTGTTCACAGCATTTGAGTACATCACCTTTGCATTTAGCATCATTCTACTTGGAAGATGAATGCCAAACTTTTTGAACCAAGAATAAGACTTGCGTGCAGGATTGTAAGGTGCAAGGTCTTGGTCAGTAGCGTCGACAGATCCCATTAGCATGTTATAGTTTTCAATATGTAAAGGCTTGAAAATAAACTGGCGATTACCACCACCTACATGCCTTACCTTTTCACACAAACCTGCATTATAAAATGATGTCAGTACATAAACATCTCTTCTATCTTTAAATCTAACTAATAGTTTGTCTTCATCACGCAGGAAACAAGACTGGCCTTTCTCTAGTTTTTCTTCCACTAAATGCACTGGCACTCCACGATTTTTTCGAATTGTGCCTGTTATGTAAGTGTCAGTGGAAAGAAGGTAATCACACAAGCGAGTTGAAAGGTACCAGTTATCAACAATAATATGTCGTCCTTGGTTCAGAAGTCGTTGAGCTAAGTACACAACTACACGTTCAGATACAGGTAGATTGGCAGATTCGGGAAACAGACGAATGTCATACAGATCTTTTCCAACATATAGGGCAAAGTTCTATGTATAACCTCTTAGGTTTGGAGCACTGGGGCACAAACAGAACAACTTTAGGCCAAAACGTGAACGCTTGTCTTTTATGAACAGGCGAAAATGCAGCCTACCCTTGAAAAGCATCAAACACTCATCAACAGCCACATCTAAGCCAGGATCAATAAGTAGTTGGCTGACTTCACGTAATTGGGCAATATATTGAACTAAACGGTTTAGTGGCTAGCCAGGTCTTGCTAAAGCAGGATCAGAGAAGCTGAGAAACTTCAGGATGCTGCAGAAACTATTTCTACTCATGACACTTGCAGTGAAGCACCTCGGGCCAGAGCACAACAAACTATTTGCCCAATAATCTCCAATTTCGGGTAATTTTACTATACCCATTACAAATACTAAAAAAAAAAGTACATGTCAGGAACACTAACAGGTTTCCATTTCAAACCATGGACCATGAATGTTACGTCATCATCTTGTTCAAAGTAAATACTGGCTCGCTTGTTCGTCCAAACGCACAGATCACTAACCACGTAGCCAAAAAACACTTCAAACATTTACCTGGTGACGTCCACTCGTCAAAAATTACGGCAGGATGAAAGTCAAAATCGTTTTCAAATTCTGTTACTGCATGCACACGCTTGTCCGTTAAAGGGTTTGGTACGTACTGCCAGCCATCAATCGTTCGGGCATCGCTGTCATCGGCCGCTGAGTCGGTGTCGGAATCCACCTGTTGAACTTCGATTTCAGAATCGCTGGAATCTGAATAATCTTCGCCAGCAGGATCGAAATCTGGATCACTATCACTGCTGTTCACCTCCATCTTCGACACAGTAATAAAATATATTTCAAAATTTGCTTTTTTACCTACGTTTTTGCTTGTAAACAAATGTAAACAAACACGAAGCAATGCAGTGCGCCGTTAGGCCTAACTGCATAGAGCCATGCTGCGAAGCCGACAACAAACAGATGCCTGAAACATCGCGTGCAATTGGTTGTTGGGCTGCGTTCGTGCTGTCTTTTTGTTAGCTAGCGTATCACTGGTTAATAATGAACACATGACGATGACGTAGTAGGTTCAAGGACGCTTCATTCATTCACTACCAGGCTCATTCATAAGTGTTGGCCGCGCCTACCAGCTTTTAAAACTTTCCGTTCCTTACCGAAGAAGAGACCACGTACGCGTTGTACGTAGTGGTTGCTGGCCATTGAGGGAGAGCTACGTACGATGCGTACGTGGTGGGGGCCAAGGGGTTAAGATTCGCAACTGTGATAAACATTGATGGAAAGAACACATCACCACCTTTAAGATGAGCCTAAGTATGTCTATCTAGGGTAATTAGATGGCTCATAGGAGCACTTTAAATTCGAAAACAAGCATATAGGCTACATTGAGGCTACATTTTGGGACCGGCCAATTTTTTGGGCTCCAGGGTTTTGCCTTCGTTTTTGTGTTTTTCTGACCAAATACTACGTTTGGTTTGGCTGGGATGAAAGTTGATATCATGGTGAGTGTATAGGGACAAACAGTGTGTTTTTTGACCGTATATTTGCTGAGGATTCGCAATGTGAAACTCTGAGTCGCACGGAGAAATCAGCAAGCCTGAAAACGCAAGATTGCACGATGTGAAATTCATAGGTGATGTATGACTCGCAAGTGACGTTGGTTTGCAGGTGTCGTATGTTCATCGCAAGTGATGTGGTGACGTGTGAAAGGATGCCTACTGTTGCTATTTGCCAGGAATCTGAAAACATTATAAAAACAAATAAAGTAGAGTTTATAACATGTGGCGCTTGCAAAGGCTAACTTCATCATGCATGTGCGGGTTTGGCAGCTTCAACAGTCAAAGCCATGGGAAAGATGACAACAAACTGGAAATTTAAAAGATGTAAACCAAGCAGAACAAACTGAAACAAATCAGATAAAGATTATCATAAAACAAATGAAGACGATGACAGCGACAACGACGCAAGTATAAATGGAGAGGACGAAGATACAAACGAAGGATTATATGACATGAAGGAAAAAGAAAAGCAAAGAGTGCAAAAAACGGGTGGACTTGATAAAGAAGAAAGCCAAGAAAAACTTGCAAGAAAGAGACCTAGCCATTGCTCGAATTGAAAAAACCCTCAGTGTAATAAAAAAAGACAATGAAAAAATCGTGGAAGGCATGAAATTTATGAATGATAAATATGAGGCGATGAAGAAAGAAAATACGGAATTAAAAAAAGGAAATAGAGTACTTTCCTAAAGAATGGACCTCATCGAAGAAAAAATGAAGGGCATGCTAAATGAAGAAGTCGAAGAAACAAAAGTCATCAAGACTTCATTGCCCAAAATTAAGCAAAGACAAAATGAATCTGAACAATATGCACGCAACAAAAACATAGAAATATTCGGGATTGACAATGTCTAAAATGAAAAAATGGCGAATGGTATACATTGCCTCATTGACGCATTTAATATTGAAGGCTTTGCAGATTGGCACATTGATAAGGCACACAGGAAACCTACAAAAAAGGGATAGGCCATCATTGTACAATTTGAATGTAGAGAATATAGAGACCAGTGGCGTAATTTAGACATGTGAAAGAAAATAGGGCATGCCTATAGGGCATGTGAACCTACGTTAAAAATCCAGGGGCAATGAAGGGGGCCTCATACTGTAAACAAATTTTGCCTAGATATTCACCTGTTGACATTGAACTATAACACAGTGCTGCCAAAGCTTGAATTAGACTGTCTTGACAGAAGCTTCGCGTTTTGTTAACTAGGTTTCTACCTCAGCCGGCTTTGGTTCGAATACATAATTTTATTCGTGTGGACCTTCGTCCCTGTTGGGCAACAATAATTTCAAGCTCTTAGCTTTCATTGCTTTCCGTATAACTGCTCTCAGCTTCGTTTTATTTGACTTAATATTGTGCCAATGGTATTATCATCTACCAGTAAGTTTTTCAGCTCAATTTGCGTGTGAGCCGTAATTCGTTTGGTTAGTTTCGAATTTCAGCTGTATGTAATTGTGCCCATAACTAATGTAAAAGATGAAAGGGTTTTTTTTCGAAACTAAAACAAATTGAAAACTAAGTGAGCCAACCATGATGGAAGAGATACTGCATTATCCATCCTGTCAGCTGAATCGGACATTGTTCGAAGCCTGGGTTTCAGCGACACAACCGATGACTTTGCATGGCTGAAATCTCAAAATGAGAAACCGTGGAATTCAGCTGAGCGTATTTGTGTCTGCACAGCAAGTGGAAATAAATGCACGTCCTTTTTTTATTTTGCGTTCAAAATTTGTTTTTTTTTTGGGGGGGGGGGGCAGTTTCCTAAACTGCACCTACACCAATGTGATGTAAATCCGGCACTGATAGACCTTTGGTTGAAGAAAAAATCAAAAAACAAGGCAAAAACAAAGAAGTGTATAGAGAAGGAAGTGAAAACTGTGGACTCTGGGGCGTTTGCATCTTCGTACGGGTAAAGTTGACGTGTGAAACTTAGGTGACGTGTGAAACTTAGGTGACGTACAGTTTCATTAGCCTGAAATGAAGATGCGGGAGGCTTATAGCCAAACCGTTTCTGGGACAATTCCTGCTGGAAGTTTTGCCCCTGACCTGGCTTGGCAGTAGGCACGATAGGATCTAATAGGGCGTCAGAGGTTAGTCCGTGGATCGGCTGCTAAACAATTCTGGCACTAGGGGAAAGGAAGTATGACTGCTGGAAACTTTGAGTTGGGGACTGAGAATAACTCCTAGTTTTAATGGTCAGATTGGAAAGCACAATATGGTACACATAAGTATTGAATTGACACAAGTCGCTGACAAGCAACATGGTTTTAAGACATTTGTAAATAACAGTTTAGGGCAGGCCTGGGAGGAATAGCGACGCAAAGGAGGACCATGTTTAGGAAGTTAGTGAGGTATGTAGGGAATGGTTACACTTACAATACTTGTTCGGAATGGCGGCTGCTACATTCCATTTAAGTCCTGACGACGTATTGGGTATTGGCATCCGTCATGTTTACATCTTTATGTCAGGAATCTGCTCAGTACGGCTACGTCGGTAAACGGGGTACATGGCCTCCAGCTGGGCTAATTCGTCCCGTCACATTTGTAAAATACACTTACTCGAACATGAGTAAGGGGAAAGGGGTCTGGGCCCTAGGAAGGTCAGCTACAGGAGTATAGAAGTAAAAAGGGAAAAACCAGAATGGCTTAACAACCAACACTAAAACCGGTAACAATGGTTACCCTGCAAACGTAGTGTTTTACAAAAAAAGGGGAACAATGGAGTAAGAGCTTGCCAGCACTAACAAAAGGGATGTTAAAGTGTGGAAAGTTTAGCTGTCCAAGAGCTACAGCTCTAGGGACTATGGCAGCTAGCGAAACAGTCTGACAATTCCCCCTCGAGGGCTGGCAAGTTTTCGCCCAGAGTAAAGGTACATGCCCACACAAGTTGCAAAATAGCAAGTGGAAGTCACATTATCACGGACATTAAAGGACAGATTGCAAAAAAATTGGTACAATTAGGCCCTTAGAGGGGAAAAAGGGACAAGTCCATGTGAGTAGCAGAGCGTTGGTAATGAACACTAACCTCATAGCATGGAGAAAACATGGGAGAAGCATTGTCTCTGTAAGCAAATCTTTAACAAGAGAAAAGGGGCAATGTAGTACATGTTCAAGAATAACATAGCCCAATAAGGGCTTAAATACCAACAACAATGTAGCAACTGACAAGTGCTATACAAAGAGTAATTTACATATTTAAACATCAGATCATAGCCCAACTGTTGGAGTCTGTCATTTCTGAACAGAAGCAGAGTCGGAAGTACGTACTAGACAAAGAAAACTATTATGGGGCAATTGACAGTTCTAACACACTGACTAGGCGTAGGCATTCTACGGTTGCTCACCTCGTTGTTAGCACCGGCCGGGCGACGGACTTCTGCTTGACCTTGAACGTTGCGGTGTTAGGCCCTAACACACGGTGTTGGTCTTTTGAATCGCTGCTGTCGCCGTTCTCCTCTCCAGCCGAATTATCGTGGTCAGGAAGGCCCCTTATGCATAAGGGCCTTGGTTCTTTGGCACTCTCACTTTTGACGAAGGTTATCTTGGGGGATCGGCATGTTGACTACTCCCAAAGTCAACACACGTCCTCCGTCGTCTGCTGTCAGTCAGCAACTACAATGGTCGTTGGCCAAACCAGAAGTGCACCATGTAAACTTATGACGCTCACTATCAACAGTTCCCCACTCGTGGTTCACTTCTTGTTTGGTGAAGCCACGGCAAGGGAGTTTCTCCTTGCTTCATAACTGGTTTCTTCGAGTCGCTTGCTTAACTGTCCTCTGACCGCTAAGTTTTTCGTGACCCAGATCTCTCGGTTCTACCGATAACAAATCTGTTAACTCTCAACTCTGTCGGTATATACTTCACAACTATCTGCTTGGCTTCCAGTGCGGCTCTGACAGTGTGATATCTGATTTCTATGTGTCGTGATTTGCTGTGGTGAACAGGGTCACTGGCACACGTTACAACTGCTTGGTTGTTGCTCCAAATAGTTGTGGCTCCTTCAACCAGGTCCTGGTGTCCTACTTCTGTTAGTAGACGTCGTGCCCATAGAACCTCTCTGGTACAGGCTGCTAGTGCTATGTATTCAGCTTCCATTATGGATGTAGCTATTCACGTCTGCTTCTTTGACACCCACACAACTGGACATCCTCCGAGTAGCAGGCAATAACCGGACCTTGACTTTCTATCGTCGGAATCTCCTGCCCAATCAGAATCAGCGTATGCTTCTAGATGATCCTGTGTCCTTCCCTGCCAAAGTTGGTAGTGAGCTGTTCCCTTCAAGTATCTTAGGACTCTCTTGGCAGCTTTCCAATGTTCAGGTCCTGGGTTGGACTGGTACTGACTCAGTGCCGAGACAGCGTAGGAATTGTCTGGTCTGGTTCCCTGAGCCAGGTAAGACAACGAGCCAATGAGTGATCTGTAGGGCACATTCTCCATTTCCCTTATTCCTTCAGGTGTCGATAGCGATTGCCTTTTGCTCAACTTTGTTGTTGGATCAAGTGGCGAGACTGTTGGCAGTGCTTTTTCCATGTGGAAGGTAGTCAATACCTCTTGCAAATATTTGTCTTGAATCATTATCAATGACTTCCCTGGCACCATGATCATCTTGATCCCTAACAAATGGTGCAATTTGCCCAAGTCTCTATACTAGAGGCTCTCTCCAATCTTCTTCTTGATCTCGTCAACCTTCTCGTCATTTTTAGCCATCACTGTGTCGTCGTCAACATAGACACACACACAATTCCCATCTCTTCACCCTGTGGCACCAAATATATGCACGGTTCCACTTCACTCCGTTGGAGTCCTGACTCCTGGAACCTTTTGTCCATGGTTTGATTCCACCATCTTCCAGATTGCTTTAGCCCATACAGACTTCTCAGAAGTTTACAAACTTTTTCACGTTCCTTTTCCACCACAAACCCTTCTGGTTGCTTCATGAATATCTCTTCTGAAGTCTCCACGTTCAAGTACCCTGTCTTGATGTCTTCCTTCACCTTAAACACCCACTTGTTGCCTATGGCTTTCCTGCCTTCTGGAAGATCACTTAAGGTCCATACTCCCATTTTCGTTAGCGACTCATATTGTTCTAATGCCGCCTTCTTCTAGCTTTCAGCTTCAGGGCTCTCCATGGCTTGTTTGTAGGTCCTGGGTTTGATATTACCCGTAAGCAATAGGTATTTACCCCCACTAATGGCTAGATCCCAGCTTGGCTTAGTGGTCTTCGCTTTACCCCCACTGAAGTCTGAGTCCTGTCTCGCCTTGCTCTCCATTGTGTAGCCTACATCTTCAAACTCGTTGCTGCACTTCACTGGTTTGCCCAACACGTCTATAAACCTGATGTCTTGTGACTCGACTACTTCATAAGTCTTAGGTATCAGGATCCGGTAGCCTCTACTGCTCTGCGAGTAGCCTATCAAATTGCCTACTCTTCACCGTGCATCTAGTTTTCAGCCTCTTCTCTGCGCTGGAACTGCAACGTAGGCCTTGGTTCCAAAGTCGTGCAAATGGCGAATTGACAATGGTCTACCGGTCCAAAGTTCCTGTCTTGTCTTGTTCAGAGTTCGGCTTGCACAAGTATTGCGAAGGTAACAGGCCGTCTGCAAAGCCTCACCCCACACGGTTTTCCTGAACCCCCTCACCCCTACTAACCTTGTGCGGGTTAGGTTCATCAACGTGCGGTTGTACCTCTCGGCAGTCCCATTTTCTTGAGGTGTGTACACGTGTGTCTTCACGTGACGAATCCCGCTTGTACGTAAAAATTCTTCGAATTGTGTTCCATAATACTCTCCACCATTGTCGGTTTTCAAAGCTCTGATTGAAAGTCCAGTTTCTTTCTCCACTCTTGCTTTGTACGTCTTGAAGTGCTCCAAACCCTCACTTTTATGCTTCATCAAGTAAACTGTAGCTTTACAAGAGTAGTCGTCTATAAAAGTGGTGAAGTACGAGAAGCCTTGGTTAGTCTTAACCTTCAGTGGTCCGCAAACGTCACTGTGAATCAGGTCTAGCTTCCTCGAAGTTCTTTGACGTGGCGTTGTCTTGTTAAAAGGCAACCGACGGAACTTGCCGAACTGGCAAACTTCACAAAGCTCTTCTGGCGGTTTAAGCACGGCTTTCTCTAAACCCACTACTAGGTTCTGCTTTTGCATATGGCATAAAGGGCCATATGGCAGATGGCTTAATTTCTTGTGTTATTCCCAGTAGTCATTCCTGACTTCCTTGTGCTGAGTGCAGGAATTTACTTGCTTCGTGCGTGCTGCTTCTTGTGACCTCGTATTTTTGCTCTTCAAACCTAGGGCATTCCTTACTTCTGGCCTCATGTGGTCAGTTGTGATTGAAAAATCCTCAATCTTGTACATGTTTTCTTCCGTCCTGTAGATTCAGAACTTCGATTTAGGGCTAATCGCTAAATCAATGCTGCATATCCTCTTCCCTGGTAGGAAATGCACTCTTGCGCCGTTCTGCTGCATCTGTCCGAGGGATATAACTCTCGTGTGTAGGGTCGATACATGGTAGACATTGCTGAAGCTCACTTCACGCCCATGTAGTGTCAACTTCACAACTCCTTTCCCCACGATTGGCATCTGCGACTTGTCTGCTAAGACGGCAGTCTCTCCTTTTATTTCTTCGTAGTGGATAAAATCTTCCTTACTGAAGAACGTGCTTAGTAGCGGCACAATCTAGGAGTAACGACTCTTTCTCCATACGAGTTTCAGGGATCGTGGAGCAATACACCCCATACTTTATGCGTAGTAAGAGGGCTTACCATTCTTGTCAACTGAGACTGGCCCTCGTCTCTTCAATTTGCAATCCCTTGCAAGATGTCCCTTCTTCGAGCAATTAAAGCAGATTCGCTCTTCTTTCCTCCGTGCTCCTGTGACATTTAAGTGTTGTTCCTGTACAACCGACGGATTAGCCACTTGAGTTTTGGAAATCTTCAAAATCGATTGTCTCTCACTGCTCACTTGCTTTGCCTTAGCGGACTTGCGCTGGTACTCATTAATTATCAAGCTGCCAACCTTCTTGACGGTATAGTCATTCTTGTCGTATGATTCGCAAATTATGGCGATCTGTTCATATTCTTCCGGCAAACCTCGAATCATGAAAAGACAGACTAGTTCTTCACTGACAGGAGAGCAACCAGCCTTCTCAATCTCGTCGGCACATCATTGCACCTTTAAGACGTAATCCCTCAACGTCTCGTGTGGAGAACCAGCATTCAGTGAGGTCCGTGAGTGCATCCAGCCTACAAAGTCTCGACTTGGCAGCGTAGGTTTCTTCAAGTTGCCTCCAAATGTCTTTGGGATCCGTAAACTTGTTTAATCTCTTCAAGTTCTTGTTGTCTAGAGTCACCAGTATTATCCTCCTACATGTTGCTTTGTCTTCCTCAAATTTGTTCTAACTGCAAGCTCTGTATCAGGATTAGGCTGTACAGCAGTACCATTTACAAATTTTAGCAACTTTCTCTCTTCTAAGGCGAATTCAAGCCTAATTCTCCATAACTCGTAGTCATCTTCCTCGAATTGTGGCAGACCCTGCTCTGGTACAAAGACTTCGTGTCGTCAATTGCAGCCATGATTCTTGCAAAAAAACTTCTCTAAAACGTCATGCCATAATCAATCGACATCAAGTTGATTTTTCCTTCCTCTAGAAAAAAAACTCGTAAAAAACGTTATTTTCTGCAAACTGGTCAAGCATATACACGATAATCCTTATTCGTAAACAAATCGTCCTTCTCTTAATGATTGCGCGTATAGAGGCATAAATCACTAAAAAAGTCGTTGTTTATATTAGAACAAAAAAATTTTAAAAATATTCAAACTCTGGAATATGTGGCGGCCGCCATCTTTAATTTTTTTCAAAATTTCTCGGAATTTACGTGGAACACGACGTAACAGTCCATTCTTTTGAGAAAAAAAATTTGCGGCGTCAAATTTGCCTCATTAGTTTTGATGCTAGTACGTTTGGCGCCGATTCGGGACTTCCCCGTTATTACTGCCGTTCCTGCTGGGCCCGTAACCAAGAAATGTTGGAGTCTGTCATTTCAGAACAGAAGCAGAGTGGGAAGTACATACTAGACAAGGAAAACTATTATGGGGCAATCGGCAGTTCTAACACACTGACTAGGCGTAGGGATTCTACGGTTGCTCACTTCGTTGTTAGCGGCGGCCGGGCGACAGACTTCTACTTGACCTTGAACGTTGCGGTGTTAGGGCTAACACACGGTGTTGGTCTTTTGAATCGCCGCTGTTGCCATTCTCCTCTCTGGCCGAATTATCGTGGTTGGGAAGGCCCCTTATGCATAAGGGCCTTGGTTCTTTGGCTCTCTCACTTTTGACGAAGGTTATCTTGGGCGATCGGCATGTTGATTGCTCCCAAAGTCAACACACGTCCTCCGTCGTCTGCTGTCAGTCAGCAACTACAATGGCCGTTGGCCAAACCGGAAGTGCACCACGTAAACTTGTGACGCTCGCTTCCAACACCAACAAGGAAGCAAATGAAAGGAGTTATTTGTTAACGCGCCAGTCGAAATGCATCATTATGGGAGAAAAACAATTTAAAATGTAAGATAGCGGAGTTAATACAAGAAATACATAATATACACCATTGATATCACACTTCATGAGGGGAAGCAAATAAACATAAGGCTAATTAAGAAGACTGGAACGTCTCCTCGATGTCGTCATCTGAGACGACTACGATGGGTGATCGAGCGTGCACAGTGAGTACTGTACTGGCGGGAGACCACGTAGTCGACAAGATAAATTCTGTGGCCTCGGCGATGCTGGCGCAGGTGTGGGGACGCAAAGAATTGGAGGCAGAGGAGCCGGCTGCACGGGAGGCACTGGTCGCGGAGGGCTCGGCGTGTTCTCATCGTCGGTGTTGGAGGAGCACTATCCATTGTCCACGGCAAATGCCCAACAGGGAGTTGTAGGTTCGGAGGGAACAAGGCCGAGGCATTGTAATCCTCGTAGAAGGTAAAATTGACACTATATGAACAGCGGTGGTCAACAAAGGAAAACAGTTTATAGCCCCGACGCTGATAATCAAAGTACAAATGTACACAAGGTTCCGCCGTAGGTAAATAAGGACCGCGACGGGTTTTATCAATGTAGGCGTAAGCCAAGCAACCAAAACGTCTTTGACATGTTACTTGGGGAATGCGGCCGGACCATATCTCCAAGGGAGTCTCACCGTCTGGTAATGCCTTGGAGCTGGGACTATTCCTTGCCTCCACAGCTGCAACCACAGCATCTGGCCAAAACATTGGGGGTAGAGCACCATCACTGAGGAAGGATTGCGCCATCGACTTCAACACTCCATGGGCCCTCTTGGCCCGAGGGTTGTGCTGCGGAGTATAGGGAGTATAAGGAAACGTGGTGGATGCCTTTGAGGGCACAAAAGGCCTGTAAGGCATTGTTGAAGAACTCACCGCCATTGTCAGATGTGATTCGGTGAACGGAGTGTCCAGTCTGGGCCTCAAGATAAGAAACAGGGTCCTTAAAATCTGGAAAACCTTGCTCTTGTGGTGAAGGGGAAACACAAAGTAATGGCAAGAATAGGCGTCGACAATGGTCAAAAAGAACATCTCCCCGGCCAGGCCAGGTACGTTGCTTGGCCTGCAACCGTTTCAATGGGTGTGAGGCGGTGGGGAAATTCTGTCGTGGATGTGGCTGTTTCCTCGTCTTCGTGGAATCACAAACGGGACAAAACTTAGTAGGTTTGCCAACCAACTTGGGACCAATAACCTTTCCAGCATCGAACAGGCGTCTTATCTTGTCATGTGGGGCGTGCCCGTACCTTCTATGCATCATATCCACGTGACAGGTAGTCGCATTGGCTGAGACCTGGGGTTGAAGGTAGGATGGTTCCCGAGATAGATCTTGAGGTGTCTGGATAGATCCAATTACTCAAACAGATTGTTATTACGGTGGAATACGAAGTCGCACTTGGAAGACAACGAAGAGTAGACAAATAGTCTCTGTGGTGAGTACCTGATGCGGTAGTCTTGATAAGTCAAAGCCCCTAGAGAGACGTAATTTACATGGGATGATTCGACGTAAATTGCATCACGTAATAGAAGAGGTTGACGGAAGGGAGTGCCGTTCCTGTTTTGCGAAGTGACCCATACATCACCAATCCTAAAGCCGCGCCATTAAGCCTCATCTCCCCCCCTAAAGCTGCGGACAGTACCACCAGCCGTTGCCAAGTTCAAGTCCACTGTAGGGCAGTCGGGGAGGTGACGTGGTCAGGCTTGACATTCAAGACATGACTATCAGCACCTGAGTCGAGACAGTAGACCATGTTACTGAACGTCGAACATCGCGAGAAACCTCCTAATTTTTTATTCCTAATTTTTATTCCTAATTTTTTATTCCGGCGACGGGGCCGCGTGTCTCGATTGTTAGAAGGAGGGGCATTGTTGCCGCAGGAAGCTTGCTCGTGCCCATACCCGAAACATAGTCCACATCTGCGCGCTACACATTGTTGGCGCAGAATGACACTACATTGTTCGAATCTGTGGTTTGTAGAGCCACAGGACCTGCAACGGGGGACCTCTGGTGCAATGGCATCAGCCATGGTAGCCACTGGAATTTGGGGAGGTTGACCGGCCTGGGCCATGGTGACGGGATGAAAGGTTGGGTGGAAAGGCGCAGCCATCAATGCCCCATAAGGGTTTAAGGAGGACTGAAGACCTGCTTTCTCTGACAATATTTTTTTGCTGGCAAGGCCTGTCTGGAGGGCGACAATTGTCAATGCTGGCTGACGATAGAAGTATTCCTTCGTTGTTTCAAATTGTGGACGATCGACGCCATCAAGTATGGCGAGGCATGCTTCTTGCTCCGTAATGACTTTGCCGGCGGCGGCACAGGCCTGGCTTAAACCAACCATTGCGGGTTTTGTACATAGGAATGGACTCCATTGGTAGGATCCGGGTCCTGATGAATTGCCTGTATAGGAAATCGCGGTAGTTTTGACGCTGCTGGCCATAACGTACCCTCAAGGTGTCCCAGATGGTCCTTGCTTCCGTGATGCCCTGGAATTGGTACAGGATTGCGGGGTTGATGGTGTGAAAGAGGAAGCAGTGGCAGTCCCCATTGTTCTGTCGATAAGCGGCTATCTCCTCGGGGTCGACATCACCTGAAGGAGGAGGGTTATTGAGGACCAAATCCCATCCATTCTTGACTATGAACCCTTGCATACGCAGAGCCCAAAATTTGGTAGTTGTCATCCGTCCAGATTTCGATTCCTTTGTATGAGGGTGCCACAGGCACAGGCATGATGAGCTGAACCCAGTTAAAATAAGCCATTATGAGGGAGAGAGAATAAGGGAGTAAAACCAACAAGAGTTGACTACAATGCCATGCTACACACACGGACATGGAAGGGAAAACAACGGAAAATCGGGGAAAATCCCGAGGAAAATGAAGAAGAGAGGAAAAATCCCAAAAATGTTAAAAGGCACGCTACAACACTTCAAGCGAGAGATAAAATATTGGGTAGTTAACATTCAATCAGCTTGGGTAGATAAAGTGGCTGGTCTACAATTATAAGCATGTGATACGAGCACAAAAGGCAAAAAAGTGCAAGCAGGGAGGTCGAGTCACGCCACGAGGTTTGGGTAGGGCCTCATTTAGATTTATCATTGAGAAAGGTTTCAAACAGAATGGTTTACCTGGAAAAAAAATGAAATATTGTTGATAAATTACACCATTCACCTTCGATAAATCAGCAACCTGATTAACAGTGATAGTCTTGAAACCCACTTAGCTTAAAGTACATACTTAAGTGCCAATTCAGTAGTCTGAGAATTCCCTTAGAACTGGCAAACCCTTAAGGTTGAGTATCTTCCAAGTGTGCTGTGGAATACCCTTAAGTACCAAATTGGTAGTGCAGTGAAGCTCTGAGGGAAGATACAGGATGAGCAAGAGCTCTGAGATCGTCGAGGCCGAATTGGTTCCCATATAGAAATACTATCCTGAATAACATTTCAGGCTTTGTTACAGGAAAGGTGAAACAATTTTCCTCATTGGCCTAGCACTATTACTGAAAAGATACATCCTGCGTAGAAATTCGATTCCAACAATGCAGCAATTACTAATTGCAGCAAATTACTTAGCTAAAGGAAGTATCCAACAAATTACAGGTGACTGTGGGGTTATCCCAGAAAACCGCTTCGCGTTGTGTAGCAAGGGTTGCCAGGATCATTGCTGCTTTATGGGAACGGCACGTTCAATTCGCCGTGGGCAACAAACTCACAGCATTGCAATAGAGATTCTGTAACAAATAAGAGAACTCATATACAGAGCAAGATTTCCAGATGTCGCAAGTGTCGGACACTTTCACACACATTAGTATCCGTGCAGCCGGTGCAATGAACAGACAGGTATTTCGTAACAGGAAGGTGACATTGCTTGGGAATGTACAACGAATATGTACTGAAGACCTCTTTTCACATGTTGAAGCCCGTTATTATGGGCCAGCCCATGATAGTTGTGTTTTCATACAGTAACGTCTGTGGTCATCGTGGCTGAGTGGTGATCGAGCTCAGCCTAGTTGCTGAAGGTTTGCGGATCTGGTCGAACCCCTGGAAAGGGGACCTTCGGTCCAGGACTGCCGGCCAGGGTAGCGTGAGAGGCTACCATGCTCCTTCACGGTTATGGGAACTATTCTGGCCCATCCTGGACAATCTTTCGGTCCCTACGATGATCGGAGGTTTCCCGGATCGAATCCCCGGGTTGGTACCTCCCTTTATCAGACATTTCTTCTTCTCTAAAAGTCTGGTAATGTTCAAAATTGAGCTGGTTTAGCCACACAAGCATTAAATTGCTTCGGCTGACTAAAGGCTCAAAAGAAATTAATTATTAAAAACAACAAATAAAAAAAATTACAAGGATTGCTACCGGACAACAGTGGCTGTCCAATCAGCGTGGTTGCCTGATTCCTGTGCCTTCTTTCGGAGCGCTAAAAACCCTGAGTAGAAGTCTCAGCAGTGCAGATACAGAGGGATGGCCCTTCTTTTTATCGCACGTTTATTATGTGGACTATTTTTGCATCTGCTTCATTGTCATAGAGATTATTTAGTGGCATGATCTCGTCACTGCACAGACCAACCTTTTATGTGATGTGGTCAGGTTCGTTACCTCATCTGCCACCACTTGTTTTTAGAACTTTTCGTCTACATTTTTCCATGGTAGTAAGCGCCATTGCAACAATGTTCTCCCAATATTTCTTTAGCTGTCCTTCGTCAGTTTGGTGCAGCATTGGGGCACCGAGGGCAGCAGTAAACTGTTTTGTGGTTCTCTGGTGACCTGGTCGTCCTGGTTTAGGTTAAGGTAGCGTTAAGTAGGCTAGCATGAGCGCATAGGTATATGTAGACCTTTATAGCTCAATAACCAAATCAAATCAAATCAACTCATCAACAATAGTAATCCTTTTTCTTAGTTGTGGCTGTGTCTGTCACTAATTAGTCCCACGCATGTGCAACCAGTTCGGCAATGAGGTTGCGCTCTTGGTGTGTAAATTGGTAGCGTACGTACGTTCTATTCATTAATTTGGCAATACAGAGCTTGGAAATGTGCACACAATGACCAGTTGCAGTATAGGGTTTGTGCGTCAATGACGACGGAATTGGTACTTGTATAAGTGATTAGTTGACACTTAGCTCTGGCATTCTAGACTAGTCCACGTAACTTGAGTAAATACTTCATTTGCGAGCAAAGTATATACTTAAGTACATACTTTCTCAAGTACCACTTCCTGTAAGTTTAACGGGATGTTCTAGACTACCACTGTAAAAGTGACTAGACTACAGTAAAATGTCATGCAGTAAGCTAAACAAATGTGCTTGGGTGCATAAGGGATGACCTGGGGTGTTAGAACTAGGCTGCAGGGTGAACCACGGGTTTGGGGAGTACCAGTGTGGTTCTTGATGACAAAAATGAAATTTCGCAGCATCCGGACGAAAATCAATATTCGTGAAAAGTACGATAAAAGAAGGGAATTGACGTTGTTTCGGGTCAATATTCAACGTTATTTAGCTCTAAGAAATATATCTGGGAGTTAGCATTACGTTGGAGGATGCGACGAATAGCGCTGGTCACGAAGACCAAAGCGATCATACTCATCCAAGTTAACACACACATGCCTCAAATTGGTAACCTATTCTCGTAACAACACAAAACGAACATGAAGGATTTCGCAATTAAATCTGGCAAAAACGAAAGACTGTTTCACTGATTTGTCGTTAATTAATGCTCACACATGCATGGTGCTAAACGCGCTCAAATTACAATTACTGTGTAGATTGAACTACGCAACGTTATCGAATTGTACACAACATTATCTTGCAAGCGTCACTTAAACAGTAAAGGATACAATTACCTGAAAAGAAAGTACCAATGATACAAACACTGCAAAAGGTCCTTATCAAAAGTTTAATGCGATACAAAAATATTAAATCAATCTTTATTTTATAGACGGCTGATCGCCGGGCAAGGGCGTATCAATATTTGGCCTTCCTTAATTACGATATTGTGAAGTGAGTTCTCTTGGCAATGCTGCAGAATTCTTAGGTTAGGATTAGAGTTGAGTCATAGCGCAGTTGTTGCTGATTATGGAGAAATGTGACTGGCGCCAAGGCAAACAAACAGTCTGATCGTAGTGCTTGTGTAATGCTGAAGGAAAACCTGAGCCAAAGTTCACTCTCAATACCAAAATATTTGCCGAAATTAATAACGCTGGGTTGGCATTGCAATTACGACAAAGTGCTGCTTCCGAGAAAATTGGTCGTGTCGGCCACAAAACAAAATTGAACTCCGTAGAGGCAGTAACTTAATTCATGGTACAGTATCAATATCGTGCTTTCTACGGAAATCTAGCTGGTAAAGGAGGTTGTTACGCTTACGAAAATGGCTGACAGTTACCAAATTGTGTAGAGCAGCAATAAAACAATCTGCTACGAAAATGTGTTACCATCAATGCTACCAAAAAATGTGGACTCTGGGGCGTTTGTGTCTTCGTACGGGCAAAGGTGGCGTGTGAAACTTAGGTGACGTATAGTTTCATTAGCTTAAAACGAAGGGAGGCTTATAGCCAAACCGTTTCTGGGAAAATTCCTGCTGGAAGTTTTGCCCCTGACCTGGCTTGGCAGTAGGCATGTTAGGCCTAATAGGGCGTCAGAGGTTAGTCCGTGGATCGGCTACTAAACAATTTTGGCACTAGGGGAAAGGAAGAATGACTGCTGGAAACTTTGAGTTGGGGACTGTGAATAACTCCTAGCTTTAATGGTCAGATTGGAAAGCACAATATGGTACACATAAGTGTGTACCATATTGTGCTTTCCAATCTGACCATTAAAGCTAGGAGTTATTCACAGTCCCCAACTCAAAGTTTCCAGCAGTCATTCTTCCTTTCCCCTAGTGTTGAATTGACACAAGTCACTGACAAGCAACAGGGTGTTAAAACATTTGTAAATAACAGTTTAGGGCAGGCCAGGGAGAAATAGCGACGCAAAGGAGGACTATGTTTGGAAAGTTAATAAGGTATGTACGGAATGGTTACACTTAGAATACGTGTTCGGAATGGTGGCCGCTACATTAAGCCCTGACGAGGTATTGGGTATTGGCGTCCGTCATCTTTACATCTTTATGTCGGGAATCTGCATCAATACGGTAAACGGGGTACATGGCCTCCAGCTGGGCTAATTCGTCCCATCACATTTGTAAAATACACTTACTCGAACATGAGTAAGGGGATAGGCAGCCTGGGCCCTAGGAAGGTCAGCTACAGGAGTACAGAAGTAAAAAGGGAAAAACCAGAATAGCTCAACAACCAACTCGAAAACCGTAACAATGGTTACCCTGCAAACGTAGTGTTTTACAACAAGAGGGGAACAATGGAGTTAGAGCTTGCCAGCACCATGGTTTTTCGATCAGCGTCTTTTGGGTAAAGGTTGGGAAACTTCCACTTCTAGTTTCATTTACGCCAAAATAGTTTTCAGATGGCGCTCGCAATCGCAAGCGGCAATAGTATTTGCTAAAATAGCATTGGTTTGAGTAACGGATTGCTGCCGATCCTACGTGTTTTGTCCAAAAAATACCGAATAAATGCATTGTTCCGGCCAGGAAAAATTTATGTGATGCCTAGAACATGTATAAACAGAATAACGACGACAAAACAAATATAGTACATAACGTTTAATTAGAACAAAATATTTAAATCAAGATAAAAAAAATATTGATTGGATAATGCTCGACAACAATGCAAACTTTTTCATTGTTGTATATAAGAACATATGTCACTGAAGGCGGATGAATTCTCCATTGTTGACGCCAAAGAGTCAAATGATTGTTTTCGTGATACTGGGGCTTTAAATAATGCAATTAAACAATGCCACTCTTTGGTGTCAACAATGGAGAATTCATTCCGCCTTCAGTGACATATGTTCTTATACACAACAATGAAAAAGTTTGCATTGTTGTCGAGCATTATCCAAGCAATATTTTTTTTATCTTGATTTAAATATTTTTTTCTAATTAAACGTTATGTACTAAATTGGTTTTGTCGTCGTTATTCTGTTTGTACATGTTCTAGGCATCAAATAAACTTTTCCTGGCCGGAACAATGCATTTATTCGGTATTTTTTTGGACAAAACACGTAGGATTAACAGCAATCCGTAACTCAAAACAATGCTATTTTAGCAAATACTATTGCCGCTTGTGATTGCAAGCGCCATCTGAAAACTATTTTGGCGTATATGACGTTTTTGACGTGCGTAGAATGGAAGATTCCCAACCTTTACCCAAAAGACGCTGATCGAAAAACCATGCCAGCACTAACACAAAGGGATGTTAATGAGTGTGGAGTTTAGCTGTCCAAGAGCAACAGCTCCAGGGACTAGGGCAGCTAGCGAAACAGTCTAACAAAAACATCATATACATATACTCCTTTCTGTAAACAACTTTTATGGAAATCAAAACAGGAACTAAAAAATCAGTACAAATAAGTGTGATTTAAAGATGGAAAATTGCAAGTTAGGTAAACGAAAGTGAATAACATGTGTTTGTCATAATAAGTGAAAATGATCTTGACCTGCTTAAACAAAAAGCAATAAATTGGTCAACGGAAGTTAATGAAAAAAGTGGAACCGTAAATGGAGCAAGTCTTTGAGCAGAAAAATGTTGTGTTTGAAAATTTTGATGCATTTAAAGGCCGAAAGCACTTTTTGCCCAAATGATTATGTGTGTTTAAATATACACAGTTGCAGGGAAAATTTGGTTACTGACCTAAAAAATAGTAAAGCTTGTTGGAAAGTGATCATCTAACTGAAATTAATATAAGCCTAAATGAAATTGATTATTATAATTTCTGTAAATACACAAAATATCATGTGTGCAGACAGATGCAAAGAGGTGGAGGAATTTTAGTTTTTTTTAAGGATAATGTTTTTAAAAATATTAAGTGTGAAGCAATTAAAATTGGCGAAAATGACTCACTTGATTTGACCATGGGTTGTGAAGGTAAAAAAATTAACATTTGTGTCTGCTATAGAAAACCATAATCTCACAGGAGAATATACATTGAAGAAATGAAAAATTATTAACTCTTTGAAATTGTATAATCAAAAATAAAATATGGCCTGATGCACTAAGAAACAAATTATTGGACCTATATATACAAAGGGAGATAAGGAAAACGTGAACAATTATAGACCCATTTCACTACTTCCTATACTTAATAAAATATTGAAAATTTTTTTGCAACAAGAATTGAGAAATTTCCTGACAAATATAAAATTTTAGATGACAAACAATTTGGTTTTAGAAAATGGAACTGGTACAATTAATGCGCTTGAAAATATTAATAATAACGTCACAAGAGCTATTAATAATGGGAAATTTGCTGGTGCAGTGCTAATCGATCTAAGCAAGACTTTTGATACTCTGAAAAGTGATTTTCTCGCAGAGAAACTACACAAACATGGAATAAGAGGTAAAATGTACAACATTAAAAAAAAAGTTATTTAACAAAGTGTAAAAATTGGTGAGGAAAATAGTAACTGGAAAGCAATAACACATGGAGTCCCACAAGGTTCTGTATTGGGCCCACTTCTTTCCATTGTTAATATCAATAACCATATTAACTGGAAAACGGAAATTGTTCTTTATGCAAATGATATTTTCTTGCTATCGATACATGTTATGTTGAACAGGAGAAGCCCAAAGTGCACATGTAAAATCAATACAACCCGACGTTTCGAGCTAGCTCCAGCTCATTATCAAGGGAAATACACTTAAAATTGCATAAAGTAGCAAGCAGACAAATGCAGGCAAAACTGCCTAAGTCAAACTACAACAAGTTAAAAATTTAAAATTTTTAAAATTTTAAAAGGAGAGGAAGAGGAGAGCGACCTCTTTGTGCTGAAAG
>JAHWFP010093181.1:0-31938 GCA_023313725.1 Lithobius niger | reverse complement strand
CTTTCAGCACAAAGAGGTCGCTCTCCTCTTCCTCTCCTTTTAAAATTAAACTTGTTGTAGTTTGACTTAGGCAGTTTTGCCTGCATTTGTCTGCTTGCTACTTTATGCAATTTTAAGTGTATTTCCCTTGATAATGAGCTGGAGCTAGCTCGAAACGTCGGGTTGTATTGATTTTACATGTGCACTTTGGGCTTCTCCTGTTCAACATACTTTGTTCCAGTGCTTGCATTTTTCCTAAATCGATACATGTTAACAATAGCAAAATGATGAAACATCTGCAAGAGGATTTTTACAATTTGAGAATTTATTTGCTACAAAATGACCTTATACTAAGTAAGGAAAATACATGTTTTTTGCCTTTAAAAACATCTTACATGAAGTACATCACTAAAGATATTTTATTAAACATAAAAATCTGCTTAAGACTACTAATAAAAATTTTTTGGAGACTTTAATTTTAATATACTCCATGACACACAAAATGAATGTGAAAAAAGTGATATTAATAAATTTGAGAATATTTTTGCATCTGAAGGTTATATGCAACAAAATGAAACTGCCACTCGAGAAGAAATTAGAATCAATACACTGAAATGTTCATGCCTTGACCTAATAATGACTAAACTGCCTGACTTAAACTGCAAAAGTGCTGTAATTACTAGTAAACTGGCAGATCATTATTACACCATTGCTGGTTTTAGTGACAAAATGAAAGACCATCAAATAAATAAGAATGCAATCTTAAACAACAATTTTCGGTACAAAAATTAAACAATTTTAAAATGATTGATGAACTGAATAAAATAAATAAGAATGTCTAAAAGAAAAAAAAACGAATGATATTATTTTATATTATAATTAATACATGCATATCGGAAATATAAATAAAAAACACCAGAAAAAAGGTAAACAAAATGGGAAAAATAACATGAGACAAGAATGAATGAATGTAGAACTACTCAAAAGTAAATGAAAAAAATAGTTTTGTGGAATAAAATTAAAAAGAATGGCAAGAATACAATCAGGGACGAAAATATTTATAAACAGAAGATGAAAAGTATAAGAAGTTGAAAAAAGATGTTGAAAAAGAAATAAGTGATACCTAACAAAACTTCTAGGCCTACAACTTTTCAAAAACACATAAAGATGATGTTAAAAAAAAAGCTTGGCAGAACATAAATGATAATATTGATCATGACCTAAAAGAACTGAAACAAAACAACCCTAAAAATAAAAAGATTAGAGAAAGTATTAAACACAAAAAAAATTTTAGTGGTGAAAATATAAGGGAAATACAAGAGGCTAATTATCATAATACAATCTCAATTATTAACACTTTGAAATTGTATAATCAAAAGTAAAATATGGCCTGATGCGCTAAAGAAACAAATTATTGGACCTATATATACAAAGGGAGATAAGGAAAACGTGAACAATTATAGACCCATTTCACTACTTCCTATACTTAATAAAATTTTGAAAATTTTTTTGCAACAAGAATTGATAAATTTCCTGACAAATATAAAATTTTAGATGACAAACAATTTGGTTTTAGAAAATGGAACTGGTACAATTAATGCGCTTAAAAATATTAATAATAACGTCACAAGAGCTATTAATAATGGGAAATTTGCTGTTGCAGTGCTAATCGATCTAAGCAAGACTTTTGATACTCTGAAAAGTGATATTCTCTTAGAGAAACTACACAAACATGGAATATGAGGTAAAATGTACAACATTAAAAAAAAGTTATTTAATAAATTGTAAAAATTGGTGAGGAAAATAGTAACTGGAAAGCAATAACACATGGAGTCCCACAAGGTTCTGTATTGGGCCCACTTCTTTTCATTTTTATATCAATGACCATATTAACTGGAAAACGGAAATTGTTCTTTATGCAAATGATATTTTCTTGCTATCGATACATGTTACCAATGGCAAAATGATGAAACATCTGCAAGAGGATTTTGACAAATTGAGAATTTATTTGTTACAAAATGACCTTATACTAAATAAGGAAAATACATGTTTTTTGCCTTTAAAAACATCTCACATGAAGTACATCACTAAAGATATTTTTATATATGAAGATAACTGTAAGATAGAAACGGGAAACTGTGGATGTAAAAAAAATGGAAAGAATTTACAAGACTAAATATTTAGGTCTTGATATAGACACTAATTGGAAATTCTACAGCCATATTGAAAACTTAACAATAAAAATTAGGAAAATACTTCCAAGTCTTTACAATGTAAAAAAAGGTTCTCGATGTTAGAAAAGAATAAAATGGTTTTCGAATCCCTGATTCGGTCAACTGTGAAATATGTAATTACCCTGTATGGATCTACATCAAAATCAATGATTAAACAGTTGCAAAAAGCAATTAACAAGGCCGTTAAAATTCTTTTTAAAAATGAAAAACTTAAAATATAGCTAAGATATTTACAACCACTTAAAATTTTTAACTGTAAGTAAATTACATTGCGTTGAAGTAATAAAGAAAATTTCCTTAAAACAGAAAATAGGACTGAGACAGAGAGATCTGTTAGAGGTAAAAATAGATGAGTTTGTGAACCACTATGAAGAAACTCGTATGGCAATAGGGGCTATTCACACATGATACCAAATTACCTGAAACAAAATACCTGTCAAGCTTAGATGTCTTAAAAATTATAAAGTCATGGAAAAGGAAATCAAACATTGGCTTAAAACAATTTAGTTTATGTATGTATAGAGATGTAATGTATTATTGGCTATAATACCACGTGTGCTTCTATGAAATCGATGACTTGTGTGTTTTAGCACGAAACTCCTTTCCAGATTTAATATCTGGAAATTTGTTGGAAAGGAGTTGAGTGCTAAAACGTACAAATTATAAATTTCAGAGAAGCACGAGTGGTATTCGGTTAGAGAATTTTTGTTTTTCTTTCTGCAAAACGATTCTCCGTTTTAGTTTCGTTTTATGGTTTCACTTTCGATTTGCTGCTGAATTATCAGTTATAATACCACGAGTGCTTGTATTAAATCGACAATTTGGATATTTTAGCACGAAACTCCTTTCCAGTTTTAATTTCCAGAGACCGAAGGTCGAGGGAAATTTGTTGGAATGGAGTTGAGTGCTAAAACATCCAAACCATACATTTAAAACAAGCACAAGTGGAATTCAGTTGAGAATTTTTGTTTTCTTTTCCCTAAACGACTTTCTGAAGAAATTTCGTGTTAGGGATTCTGTTTCGATTTACGATCTCGATTTCGACATACGAAGTAATTTTTATTTACGGTGTTTAGTTTTGTTTATAATGTTTACCTTTTATGTTTTGTTGACGATGTTTAACTCTTATCTGGCGTAGCGTTACCATCCACCATAGCATTTCATCTATCAACCTGTAATTTCGTTCGCTACGGCATTGGTATTTCGTATTAGGCATAACCTAATTTGTATGTTGTTGATACGCCAAATGAAACGTATAAGCAGCTTCGTGTTGCCGAAAAAAACCCGATGATTAACGAAGCTGACGCCATTCTACCATCGCATTTCATTAACCAACCTGTAATTTTGTTCGCTTCGGCATTGGCATTTCATATTGGGCCTAACGTCATTTTTATGTTGTTGATACACCAAATTAAAGGAATCTTAACCAAGAAACGGCTTTGTGGTGTTTCCGTAAAAGCCCGACGATTAACGAAGCTGACATCTTTACCCTAATAAGGGCAGAAAACAAAGCAGCATCCTCTAAGTGAGGTATACTGTACAGATCTGTGGTTTGTTTGTCCGCGCTCATTGAGAAAAGCTTCGTTCTGTGTAATTACTGAACGAGGAGGTCTGCTGTCGGTTTCGGTTTCGATGAGCCGGGGTCTTCCCAGTGTAATCCGACCATGGTCCTCATTTAGTGAAAAGAAAACGAAAATTCCCAGTTATAATACCACGAGTGCTTGTATTAAATCAACAATTTGGGTGTTTTAGCACAAAACTCCTTTCCAGTTTTAATTTCCCGAGACCGAAGCTCGAGGGAAATTTGTTGGAAAGGAGTTGAGTGCTAAAACACCCAAATTATACATTTGATACAAGCATGAGTGGAATTCAGTTTTGTTTTCTTTTCCCTAAACGACTTTCTGAAGAAATTTCGTGTTAGGGATTCAGTTCCGATTTACGATCTCGATTTCGATATACGAAGTAATTTTGATTTACGATGTTTAGTTTTGTTTATAATGTTTACCTTTTATGTTTTGTTGACGATGTTTAACTTATTTGGCATAGCGATACCATCCACCATCATCAACCAACCTATAATTTCGTTCGCTACGGCATTGGCATTTCGTATTACGCCTAACCTCATATTTACGTTGTTGATACGCCAAATGAAACGTACAAGCAGCTTCGTGTTTCCAGAAAAACCCAGCGATTAACGAAGCTGACGTCATTCCACCATCTCATTTCGTTAACCAACCTGTATTTTCGTTCGCTTTGGCATTGGCATTTCATTTTAGGCCTAACGTAATTTTTATGTTGTTGATACGCCAAATTAAGTGTATCTTAACTGAGCAGTAGCTTTGTGGTGTTTCCGTAAAAACCCGACGATTAACGAAGCTGACGTTATTTCCCTAATAAGGACATAAAACACAGCAGCATCCTCTAAGTGCGATATTCTGTATAGATCTGTGATTCGTTTGTCAGTGCTCATTGAGAAAAGCTTTGATCTGTATAATTACTGAAGGAGGAGGTCCGCTGTCGGTTTCGGTTTCGATGAGCCGGGGTCTTCCCAGTGTAATCCGACCATAGTCCTCGTTTAGTGAAAAGAAAACGAAAATTTTCAGTGTAAGTCCACCTTCCTACTCTTTGGTGGAAAGAAAACAAAAATTCTCTTTGAAATTTATAAGGATGATTTTGTTGATTTATTTGTTGATTTATAAAATTTCGTATTTCTTTTCTTCTTTGTATTATATTATCTGTATTAACATGTAATGGATCTTATAGATCATGTATAACAATTTTGTGAAATTTAACATGTTTTGCTTGCACACACAAGTCATTTAACTTTGCGCCGTTTTTCCACCATGTACCTACATGTCATGTACAAATGTTTAAAGCTATATTATTATTATAAACTTTTAATAATGGACTTGCCTTTTTTTTTGGTTTTACGCTGATGAACCGTGATGTTCACTTTGTTCCAGTACTCTGGTCGACATTGCCATGCATGAGAATTTAGCGGTTAGAGGGACCTTGCTCTAGTTAATCGGCTATGGACTTGTTCCTATCAAGAGGTATCGATGGGCTCAATGTACAGTTCAGTTTGGTGCTTTGCTCTCGCTGACTATGGAACCCTTGTCAGTAGATATATCTGTGTTGCATACCTTATCTGTAGACGAAAGTCTTGCATTGAGACTTACGACAAAATACTGCAGTTTTGACTTAAAAGAAAATGCAGTACTAAAGTACAATTTTATGGATGATAAACTGCAGTTCTTAATTACTGCAGTTTCCAAAAACTGCAATTTTGTTGGAAAACTGTAGTATTTAAGAACTGCACTTTGTATTCCACAAAATTGCACTTTTGAACGGCACTTTCCAAAACATGGAGTTCTACTTAAAAACGGCACTTTATAAATTGCTGTAAATAAAATAAAAGGGAGAAGTGCCAACCGTTGCTAGCTAAATTCTGTTTCTATTTCTAATAAAGAAAACATATATTACCCATTATTAAGCATTCTCGTTCTCGAATGCTGTTTTCCCTCTAGAGATAAAATTATCGAATCCAGTCAGCTCATTGCCCAAAATGCACATGTGCGCTTCCTCTTATAAAAGAGCTAAAGGACGAAGGGGGCCATCATTCATTCTTCTCAATCTGTCATGGTGGTGACTCGAGGGGAGGTAGGGTGGGTACAGGGAAGGTAAATTTTCGTTACTAGTAATAGAAACAGAATTTAGCCTTGGATCCCGGCAATTATTCCTTTCTTTTGCTTATACATTATCTGTAAATTTAGCATTTACAAAATACCTTCTTAAAATGGCGATAGGCACCATCTGATGAGTATCCTAGGGATTCAAACTGGCTCCCCCTGAAGTAACAGACTTCACATTTTTGAGTTGCAAAAATGTTGCAGAAAATCCTGGGTTTCTCAATGTTCCAGGGTGAAGCTGTATTCCTCCATTGGCTGTTGCAAAGTTCAGGTCTGACAGGGTTGGGTATGACTAGTGCATGAAGGTGTGTTGGAAAAAAGAGAACAAGTTCAGCTGTGATATATCGCAAGTGGAGAATCAGGAGAATCTGTTTACGTTTAAGATTCCATTCATTCAACGAAGATGAACATATGTGCGGGGATTTAGTAGGAACTGAACGTGACAATGTTGTCAAAGGGAAGATGATGTTTGTGTTGAGATTGGAGAAAACTCGTTGACATTGTCGCCGAGTTTCACTCCTTAACCCATAAATGCATTCAGCCATTTGGTGTCGTTTATAAAGGGTCAGGTTGGATATAAGAACTTGATGTGTTAATGCGATGTTCTAGCAATTGGCCATCATACCTTTATCCGGTTCACCATTATCAGAAGATCTGCTAACACCATAAACTTGACAATCACTCACCTACTATTTTTTCCTGTCTTTCTGCTTTTTCTCAGTGTTTCAATGAGGTCGGACGGTACAGGCTTGGACAGCCACTGCCCAACATCGAAATTATGGTTGACGAGGGTGTAAGGTACGGTAGAAGGCTCCATCGATGTTGACATCTTCGTTATGTATTGGTGAGTGTGGTATTTGATGGAGGGAGGTTGGTTTTTAAATCAAAGGGCAGCCTCACATAATGTAATGGATATATGATTTAATATTGAAAACCCACAAAGAGATAGAAATGACAGCTTCAATTTTGATTAGCACATGTTATAAATCCTTTCACTTTATATTACTTAAGTTATAATTGGAGCTAGGCAGTAGTGTCATATTACAATTCACATTGTTTACTGCTATACACAAACTGGTGCGTATCACTGTTGCTTCTTTGCATTGTGTGTTTGTGTAACAATCGACCATTTTAATAGTTTTGCTCATCCTACTGAACAAAACACACAAATCGTGTATTAGAACAGTTTCAAGAACGCTTTAAGTCACTATTCAGTTTTAAATATAAAAAAAATTTTTATCATTCCATGGTTACCTTAAATGTGTAATTAGTTTATTCTCTCAGTTAGTTTCCAAGACTTAAAAATTTGTGCTAATAATACTAGCAGAAAACACTGAGTAGAAGAACAGATTATTGGGTTAAAGGAATTAGGCTCGTTAGACCTTCTATATTAGTAATCACTATCAACCATTGTTCTTTACTCTTTAATCTGTTGTCCAATGGTGTTTTTCCTTCCAATAGAATGAATTGGTTCATTGATTGTTTTGTGTTTGGTCAGGTGTTTGGTCATCAAACCGCTTTCTTGAGAGTTCCTATTTTTTTATTTATGAGGCCAGATCTACTTTTCTGACAGCTTCATATATAATATAGCCTAACTTTGAAATTTCGTGATCATCTAGATAGTAGCTTCAGCTAGATGGATACGAATATTGAAGTGTTAAGATCAATTAGTTTAGGATTAATGAAATTGAAGTCATTAATACAGCACTGGGCTAAGACGTGCGTGGAAATAGGACTAGTGAAAAATGATCAGATTTTCACAAATGTTTAATACGTCTGTACATAAAACCCAGGCTGGGTGAACGTCAGTCAATAAATTATTGTTAGTTATTTTTTAATTAATTTTTTTAATTTAACTTTTTTTTAGGAAAAATGTTGTCACATTAAATGATCATAGTTATTTTCTAACGAAATTTGTCTCATCGTCTTCACTTCACATCAAACATTTTGTCACCTAGTTACAGTAATAGGTTAAGGCCTATTTTTTTACGACCTAAAGTCGGCTTCAGTTTTATAGCTTCCTTCGTAATTAAACTTTAAACTGAAACTTTAGAGGTGGGTATAAGAATAATCCGATCAGGCACATATGGCTTTTGGAGTGTAAAGGACGAATGGATTGGTACTGGTGAACTATCCTTTATAGAGTACTGTAGCACCATATGTACAGCAGAACAACTGCGTAATGGTCCGGACGATCACACTAAAATTCAGTGCGAGTGTGCCTCTCATGTAACAAAACAAATAAAACTTGATGGCAGAGTGGATATGTATTAGTTAGATGATGGCGTTCGGCAATAATGATCTAAGACTTTAACTGTTTACCAGAGTGCCGAAGCGAATGTCTTTTCACGTTTGTTGCCGAATGACATTGTCTAATATAGCCTATTTGTACAATCCTGAAATGAATCTTTAGTAAACGCGCCATTGTAGCAATAAAGCGACAGTCTTAGCTCATTGTTGCCGAACCATCGTCCAGTGTATTTGTAAAAAACTATATACATTGTTAGTAACCAAGCCATTGTTGTAATAGCATATTGTGCCTTCTTGGCTGGAATGTTCTTTGCTCCAACTCCATTCATGAAACTAAAAAACTGCAATAAATGCCTTATTATTGCATGCAAAGTAAATCAAAAAATCACAAACACTGCAAATAAGAAAATACATAAAAAAGAAAAAAGTAACTTAAAGGATGTGGATTTTAATCAACAAATACATTACAATGATCAAAAAATAAACGATGAGTAAATAAAATTGACTGAAATATATTGAATACATGTAAAACTGGAAACCAAGAATACCAAGAAATTGTTGATACAATCAATTTAATTTATTCAAAGAATATAAAAGTAAGAAAAAGTAAAACAAACCTTAGTATAAGTAATGGAAGGAAAAAATGGATCACAAATTAAACAATTGGATTGATTGAAAAGAAAAATAAACTTTGGAGAATGCTAAAAGTAAGTGATACTGTAAACAAAGAAGAATCTGATAAATACAAAAGATTGAAAAAAAATAGTTGAAAAAAAAATTATTGAGGATAAGCAAAACTATTATAAAAACGTTTTGGAAAATAACAAAAAGGATAATAAAACAATGTGGGAGACTGTTAAGCAACTTACAGGTGAATACCACACAAAAACAAACATTGACCAACAATTAAAAAATACCTTTAAAGGAGAAGAAACTGAAGTTACTTGTAAGAAGCTCAATCTAAACTTTGGTCAGCAAGTGCCAAAACTTAAAGAAACTGGTAAAAATTGAACACAGCCTTTCTTAGAAGGAAAACTGTATAGTAAAAAATACCTTGATAAAAAAAAAGGATATAAAAATTCAATATACAATGTTTATTGACTATGCGACAGACACAGAAATAAAACAAATAATAAAAGAACTAAAAAAGACAAATTCAACTGGATTTGACAACATTAAAACAGTGCATATTAAAGAAAATTATGAAAATTTTGCAGTTGCAATACGGTTGTTAATTAACAAAATGATAGACGAAGAAAAATGGCCAGAACAATTAAAAATCCAAATCTTACGCCCTATTTATAAAAAAGGAATACATACTGATTATAATAATTATCGACCAATCTCTCTTCTATCTGTTATTGATAAAATTGTCAAGAAATTTTTTGCAAATAAAATGAGAAATTTTTGTGAAAAATTTAAATTATTGTCAATACATCAATATGGATATACTCAACGCAAAGGAACTAACGACTTACTAACTGAATTAAATGAAAAAAATTACACAAGCGTTAAACAATGGAAAGTATATCGGTGCAATATTAATTGATCTTCAAAAAGCATTTGATTCTTTCGATATAAATATTTTAATTTCAAAATGTAACCAAATTGGAATTAGAAGGAAAATGCTACATATTTTAAAAAGCTACTTAACAAATCGAAAATCAACTGTAAAAATAAATGATGCTTTCAGTGAAGTAAATGAAATAAAATATGGAGTTCCACAGGGCTCTGTATTAGGACCTTAGTTATTTTTAATATATACAAATGACATCCAGGAGCTAATTGAAAATACATTTTTTTATCTGTTTGCAGATGATATGATTCAATTATCCATAAACAATACTGAAGAAGATATGAAATATAACTTACAGAAGGATTTTGATATAATAAACTGCTGGTTCATTGAAAACGAATTATACATTAGTGAGGACAAAACAATAACAATGATAATTACTGTACCCAAAATGAAGCCTAAATCAAAATTTGAGATTTTCGTACATGGCGAAAACTGTAAATATATTAACACCGGAAATAGAACTGATTATAAATATTGCAATAAAACGTGTAGAACACTGGTAATAAAAGAAGAGACAAAATATTTAGGAATTACAATTGATAATCACTGGAATTTCAAAAAACATGTTAAAAACACCATAACAAAGTTAAGACTAGTTTTAGCCAAACTCTATCAAATAAACAACATACTTGATTTTAAAAATAAAAAAATTTTGTATGATGCCTGGATTGATAGCAAACTAAGATACGCAATTGAAACCTACGGTTTCGCAACCGGTACCATAATTGATAAACTACAAAAAATTCAAAATAAGATTGTCAAAGTTTTATTTGGAAACAAACAGAAAAAAACTGAAGAAAATCTTTAAAGAAATGGAAATCTTACAAATAATAAAATTAAGAGACCTAATAATTATTAAAAATAACTACTTTGAAAATACTCACAAAAACATAAACCAACATAGAAAACAGGGATTAGGAGAATACAAAAATAGATTTATTTTACCTCGTTTTTTCAACACATACGGCACTAGAAATAAAAAGTATTATGTACCAACTATATTTAACAAATTACCTGATAAACTATTAACATTTAACAACAAATCACAACTTTTAACAGAACTAAAGAAATACTTAATAAAAATGGCATAATAAAGAAGTTATAAGAGACCTGAAATGAAAATTAACCTAAATAATGGGAACCCTAAGGACTAAAGATTAAATAAGTTTTTCTTTTGTTTTTCTCTATGTTTAAAATGCATGTTTATTTTTTGTGTTATTTATTGTTATTTATTGACGGTTGTATGTATTTGCTGCTCACACAAACTTCTTGTAAGATTCTAGCATTGTTTCGCAAATAAATTATTATTATTATTATTATTATTATTATTATTTAATTTTAATGAAATTTAACTCTTTCCTTTGGATCTTTCTTCAGCTGCAATAAATGTATTTTTTTGGAAATGATTTGGGATATGTAACCATTGATAACGGTACTAGATTTACTTATGTAAGGAAGAAGACCACGCATTTGTTTTCTTACTTTAAATGAAGTAAGAATTCTACGCCTGGCAGTGGTACTTAATAGTGGTAAGACAGCGGTTTCATTGTTGCAGCAGTGTGTCTTCATGATATAAATTCACTTCTGCAACAATGATCCACCAATGAAAGAGTTGTACAAAGCATGCCAGAGAATCATGTTTTCAGGATGAACATACATGTGCTTTTGTCTTTAAGAACAGTTAGTAATGTTTCAAGTTTGCTCATTGTTTTTAATTTTTTAGGTAAATTTAATTTTGTGTATAGCAGATGTGGAAAGAAGTGTAGGGCCAATCAGCTTTTCACATTATATCGTGATTAACTTTTTTTATTGATGTCATATTTGTGACGTGCATCAGTGCAGCTTCGCCAATAACATTAATGGACGTCGTCATCAACAAAGACATCTCATGACATGTCCCATCTGTAGTCACACGGTTGACACAAATGATGATTTTCTATGTCATAGCATTGCTACTCACACTACTCCACCATCTCTACCACCAACCAGCTCACCATACTGCACTACCACAACCATTTCATTTGGATATATCATTAACAAATCGTTTTTCAGGTGGTTTGCGTACACTATCCTGCAGACATTTGCAGTGCACACTTGTGAAATGCGATCACGCATTTGCGATACACCATCTTCACACTTTATTTGATACACTTCATCAGTTACGTAAATTCAAGTTTTTACTTTGTGTTAAAGTGACTATAGAAAATTCGTTTGATAGTGAAACTGTGCCTATGCCTATCTACTTTTTCAGCCGTGCTCATCAGATAAAGTCTATGATAAGAGCCAGATATGGGGTTTGTTTAACATTTCTGTAATTTTGGCACAGATCACTGCACTGTGACTAAGGTTGGTGCCAATGAGCTGGATGTTGATGCACCATTAAGCCTCAATTTCCCACTCATCAGCTACTAAGGTAAGTTCATAATATTTAATAGGATAAATAAACAGTGCTACACAGGAGATCCTAGAGCAGCTGGTCAAATTTAAAAATATATATAATTTTGTGGTTGGATTGTTAAAAAATTGATGAATATAACTATGTGGGTAGATTCTCTATATTGAGCAGTTGATATGGGTGAATAAAGCTTCATAAATCTTACCGGATAAGCACGAAGTTTCAAATGTTAGGCGTTCCTACAAGACGTGTTTTGTTTATTCTGTTTGGCTACTTTACATATTGTTTCGAAAAATGATAATAGACTTAGTAACCATAGTAAATATGTTAATGAGTAAAATTTTGATGGTCTATCTTTTCAGACACAGGTCAGTGAGATTGCAAGATTTGAAACTCAAAATAATCTTGCGATATTCTTATTTGGGTATGAAAAACAAACTGTTTTTTCTATTTAATTTAGTACAGGTGAGACTTGTCCAGAAATCAAATTGTTTCTTTTAGATGCTAATCATTATTGTTGAATAAAAAATTCAGCATTTAGAACAAATCTGTGAAAGTGTTCATAAACTATAGTCTACCTATATTCCTACTGCAGTAAATGAATTTGAATTTCATACTTCTACTGACTCTTGCATATGTGAAAAACAATTCACAACATCAGTGTCATTTGAGCCTTAAATACAAGGATGCCTCCTACCAGGGGTTTAATTTACAGTAAGAGTGTAAGGAGACATTTCCAATTTTTATGCACAATCTGAAAAATTATGATGATCATTTAGTATTGAAGAGATTACCACACTTTAGTGGGAAAAAGTTTCAGTTATTTTGTAGCATACAGAACGATTCACTGCCATTTAGACAGGTGACTTTTGTATTCTAGGCAGTTTTCAATTCTTGCTCTCTTTGCTCAGTTCTGTATCACTGATACTTTACAAACTTCCGTATTATGACAACAATTTGCCCCAATACATTACAGTTACCATAATTCATTCGCGAAGTTTGATGAGACTGAACCTCCATGCAGGTAAGTTTGCTATTTAGATCTAACACATATTCCATATTCCAGATAATCTTTAATGTATATTCACATATTCCAGATCATGAACAGACGTACGCACAAACTATCAGGTTGGAAACTAATTATAAGACACTAGGTGATTATCACGTGTAAGTTTTACCTGACTATGTACTTTTAGCTGATATTTTTGATCAATTCCAATCAATTAGTTTAAAACAATACAGGTTCTCCTATGTCAGTTTTCATGCTTCCTGGCCTGTCGTGGCAAGACTGACTGGTGAACATGTAGCGTTATTTCAAAGTGCGGACATATATAATTACTCTACCTCAGGCTGAAGAGGTGGTGTGGGTCTTACCTCCAAGAATTACGCCAAGGTCAATGAGCCTTTTTTCCGATTGCAATCCTGATGTGGACACGAAACATATCTTGTTTATAATCGGAAGATTGTATGGGCTCTGTTTATGTATGCCATAGCACCATTCAAGTTTTCAATGGTTGAGTGTCGATGAAGTTGAAAAGCTCAACTTTACTTTTTTACTTCCTTGTGCATTACAAGTTGATATTGAGTACCCTGACCCTGACTATTTACGCGACGTTATTAGTGACTATCTTCTAGTGCCCCCATATGTGTTAAGTATTTAGGAAATGCTTTCTCGCTTTAATAGAGAACAGATAGCCCAGTAATGTTCTTCTATCCCTGGTAAAAACTTATCTGATGAAAAAAAAAGAAAAATACATGAACTTTAGTACTCTGAAACAACAACAAGTAATAACTTAAATTTCGGGAAAATTATGGAAAATGTAAGGTATTACGTTAATGTAAAACTTACTACTAACGTGAAACAAACCATTATTCAAATGAATAAACTGAGCATAGAGTATTTCTATGTAATCGTTGAAGATATAATGCCTTTTAAATTGCACCAAACTTCAAATTGTTTTGAAAACTATTTTTGTTGGAACGGTAGTGCTCGATAAAGTAAAGTGGTAATGTACGGATTCTAATAGGATTATATGCAGAAAAGGTATGGTGCAAAGTGCACATTACTCAGTAGTGAAACATATAGCTTTTTTTATGAAGCAAAGACTGATGATGTTCACGTGGATATGTCAGAGGTTTTGTATCCTTTACAAGTTTTACAATGCAAATGTTATGTTTTGTTTTCTGTAGGGATCTTGTCCGTATTTTAAATTGAGTTCCTAAAGATTTAAACATGTTAGCCATGTTGTTGTGCTCAAAGTGATACACATGTAAATAAACCATTCTTGTAGATCAGGGCGGATCAAAAAAAGTTTTTTTTATTTCAAATTCTAGCAGTGGGGAGAAGTTGGTCTCCGACCTCGTAATCATTATCCCAAAAGAAAAGAAAATCCAAAAAAAAATTGTAGGAGAGCACCTGGGCCAAACGTTTAATGTTGTAAGTCAACGGAAAACTCACTAATTTTGACAAAATGATTTAAGTTGGTTAAAATACAGCTTTTCACGTTATCTCATTTGGTAGTCTCACATACCACTAAAAGAAGCCAAAATTAAATATAAAAAACATATTTTCGTTCTAAACTTTGTTTTAGTTTACGGTGTACAATCGACAAAAAATGCTTTTTCGCATTGTTTTCTGGAAAAAAAATTGTTTCTGATTTTTGCTTCATTTAGTGGTCTCTGAGAGGACAAACTGAGATAATGTAAAGAGCTGCTTTTTAAACTAGTCAAAAATAGTTTTTGTGGAATTAGCGATTTTTCCCATAGACTTATATTGTTAAACTTAAGGCCCTGGTTGGCCTGAACAAAATTTTTTTTTAGATGTTTTGTTTTTGTGATAGCGATTAGGAGGCCGAACACTAACTTTTGGCACTATTACGATTTGTAATGTAAGAAAAGCATGATTTTGGTCCACCCTAGTGTAGATGTGAGATCATGTTTCTCATTGCTACCTTCTCAGCTTTCTTTTTTCGTTATCGTTGTAAACAATCTTTACTCCATGCAGCTATTTATGACTGCATACATTAACACAGAGTTGTTATTTAAATGCTTTGTATGTTGATGGTCATATGGTATGTAAATAAAACAAATAATTTTGTGTTTGATGTTTCTTTTTTATTTTCTTTACAACAAACTAACGTATGCATATGTATTATTACACTTTTGAATAATAATCGACTTAGATTATTGTATGACGATCAACATCTTTGTTTTATAGCAAATGGCGCTTTCATAAACAAGAGGAACATGATCATTATGTTAAAGTTAGGAGTGTGCACCAATGTCTTGGATTGTACATGCATGATTATTTATGGTGAGCATTAGAAGCCTAAATGGTTATGGTGAAATGCTTGTCCTGTATGACCTGCATGAATTTTAGTCAGGTAGTTCCTCTTTCTGTGATAGCTGGGTTACTATATAGGAGTGGATGCTACCATTCATCATTGGTAGGAAGAAGGTAGTATTTAAAATCAGTTGTCCCCAGTTCAGAAAAGATTTTGAAAGAATGTGAACTGAAGTTGCTTGCCAGGGAGATTAGGAATTGCCATAAAAAACTGCAGTTTTCTAATAAAGCTGAAAAGGTGTGTGAGACTGAACTGGGCTTAATTGTGAGTGGTGAGAAGATGTTGGATCTCAAGGAAGAAAAGATGACTAAAGATATGTTGTGGTGGAGGAGGATTAGGAATAGACACAAAAAGAAGTGGGCCTGGTGGAAAACTAAATATAAACTGTGTGTTAAAGTGGAAACATCAGTGTTGTCATATGTAGAGGAAATTGGTGGGAATAGAGACTACTCTGATAAGTATAGGAGGGGAAGAATTGTAGACAGGTCTAATGGGAAGATGGACTCGAAAGATTTGGTGGTGCTAGACAGAGGCTGGAACTTTACGTTTGGGGACTTTGGCAAGAGGGCGACTAGGGAAGTGGCGGTTAAGTGTGAAAGTTTAATGTGGAATTAGGCAGAGGAAGAGAAATTTAAGTTTCGGTGGGAAATCCTTCAGATGTTGAAATCCTGCTACGTACCAAGGTGGCAGAAGGACTTGGAAAAGGAAGTGAAAGGTGTCAAGAGGAAGCTGGAAGGGGGCAACCTTGTGTTAGTTAAGGCCGATAAAGGTGGAAAGTCAGTAGTCTTGGAAAAGCAGGTGTTTAAGGATAAAGTGGAGGCTCATTTAAGTGATGTGGACACATACTCACACGGACAGGAGTGTGACTATGAAAAATTTGAAAGAAAAGTGCAAGGGCTTGTGAGAAAACACAACCCGAAGTGGGATGAATTTACATATAAGAAGGTTTATCCATCAGGGTGTGTAATGGCCAGATTCAAAGGTAGGATTAAACTACACAAAGATGAAGAACCAGTAAGACCAGTGATTGACACTACGGGTACAGTTACAAAAGGTCTATCAGCATGGTTGGCAAGAGTAATGAAGAAGATAATGAATATGAAAGATGAGGTGAACGGGGACAGTGTGACAATGGTGAGAAACAGCAAACAAGTGGTCGAAAATATGAAAAGAGTGAAGCTAGGTCCTGGAGATGTTGTGAAAAGTGCGGATGTAAATAAAATGTTTACTTCGGTTAGCAAGGAAGAGGCAAAGGACCAAGTAGCTAATAGGTGGGAAGAGGCTAAAACCAATGGGTGGATACCAGAAGATTTGACTAAGTGGAAGACTGAAGACATTTTGGAATTGGTGGATGTTTGCTTAAAGGAGGAATGGTTCAGCTATGAAGGGAACGTATACAGCCAACGAAAAGGACTGTTTATGGGCTCCAACCTGAGTCCGGTATTGGCGGAGATGGTGGTGCGTAATAAAGAAATAAGGATTTTGAAGGAAAGCAAGGTTCATTTTAACCTGTACAACAGGTTTGTTGACGATTCTGTGGTAGTTGGTGGTCTGGACAGGGTTCAAAAATGGGAGAAGCGTTGGAACGAAGCAGCAGATGACTTGAAGATAAAGTTGGATGATGGAAATGGCTTACGGGTGGATTTCTTGGACATGAGTGTCAAGATTGAGGAAGGAAAGCTTGAAACCAGCTAGCAGCGAAGTGAGACACATACTGGACAAGTCATCCATAAAGAGTCGGCCCACACACTGGCGGTGAAGAAAGGGGTTGTGAAGGGATTGTGGAATAGAATGAAAGTAGCTTCAAGCAATGCTTATCCAGAAAGAGAAGTGGAAGAAGAATTTTGGAAAATGGTAACAAGCAGTGGATTTGGGAGAGTGGAAGTGGGCCAATGGTTGCAAGAACAAGATAAGCCAAGGAAGGATGCTAGTGAACCGGATCTACGTACGCTGGTGATACCATACATGGGAAGAATTAGTTGGAAAATTAGGAAGCGGTTGGAAGGAGTGGCTAGAGTTGTTTTCAAATATGGAAAAAACATTGGAAACATGATTGGCAATGGTACAGCGGACACTAAAAACCAAAGGGGAGTTGTTTACTGCATCCCGTGTAAGCAATGTGACCAGGTGTATGTGGGAGAGACAGGAAGACAACTTCAGAGCCGAATGAAGGAACATGATAAGGATATTATTCAGGGCAATGAAAGAAGTGCTTTGGCAAAGCATGTTATACGGACCAAGCACGAAGTAGATTGGGGAAAGAGTGCCATATTAGATAAAGAGCATGAGTTATGGTGTAGGCGGCTGTATGAAGGGATATGGATTAAGGTATTGGGCAACAGAACTATGGAGGGCAACAGAGGACTGGATAAAGTGGGTGAATGGAAAGAAGTGTGGCAGTGAGACGATGTTAAGTGGTTGTCTGGTGTGGGGTTATTTTGGTAGTGGTTGTTGAGCTGCTCGAGGGGAGGGGGTTTGGGTTAATGGTTTATTATTTATTGTTCATTTGCTTTATTTTATTTTATTATTCATTGTGCTTATTTCATAACTTAATTGTTTATTAATTATGGGTCAGTTGCTTTATTTTACTATTTATTGTACTTGTTTCATAATTTTTATTTTTATTTTTATTTTTATTTTTATTCTATGTGGTTTATAAGGATAAATTTATTGGGTAATTTATTTAATTACTTTATTCGTTTAAGTTATTGGTTTATTTGCACTTTGTAAATTGCCCTTGTTCAGTTAATTCAGTTTAACAGTTAGGTATTATTTATTTATTTATTTATTTATTTATAAAGTTATAAAGTTTTTTATTTTTATATATTTTTTATTTTTTTTTTATTTATTTACTAATTATTTAGTTTATTGGGAATATTAATTGTTTGAATTTTTATTTGGTTGCCTGGGTGTTTGACTGTGTTGTACCAGGTGGAAGGGATTTTGGTGTGTGAGGTGCTTGGCTACTGGGGAGGCTGCTCTGCATAGTTTATTGTTGCTTAGCAACAGTGGGAGGAGCCAAGTTTGAATGAAGAAGCAGTGGAGAATGCCTAGTAAGACTGGGCGAAAGCTCCTGGTTTTTTATCTGTTTTGCTGTGATTAGGCTTGAGGTTTTGATACCATACGTGTATGTGTTATAAGCCTATTAGTATTCATATCACTCCATGGAATGGGTATTGGGAAGATTACGGAATTATTAAAGGTAAAATAGATGATTGATAGATTTAGTTAAGCGCCCCTTCATAACTGAAAATAATATTTTTAACGTTGTTTTCTTATGCACAGAGAAAAAAATGCTCAACACATTTTTACAATTTTACATTTTACATATTATTTGATTAGTTGCCTAAAAATTAAAAGAAAAAAGAAAGTGATGATGATGGCTCTTCAACTTTTCCCTTAGGGGTCTATTTCTTTCCATAAAGTACCGTAAGGAATTAGTACAAAGAAGGAAATTATGAAGGAATGTAAGAAGCCTCACACGAGAATCAATGTAACCGAGCATAAAAAGCCTGAGTGTAGCAAACAACCACAGGTGAATGGATAGCATCATGTTCTCCAAGGTTCGAGGACCCTAGATCAAATCACATTTCCAACATAATTACATATAATTAATTGCTCTAAACAAATACTATGAATGGACGTTCCTACTAATTTCCAATGGATTAATATCCTTTTAATACAAAAGTAGGCAACTTGTATAATCCAGTTTGCAAGAAAGTTAAGGCAAATACAATCCAAATAGTAACCGATATGAAACCAAATGAAAACGTGCAGAAATCCAATTTGTTCAGTTACTTTGGACTACCTCAAAAAAGTGTGTGTAGGGCGCATTCAGTCATGCCATAAAAATTGAGATCGGCCCGCTGTTTAATAAATTCACACCGATCAAGCGAGCTGCATTACCATGTCGAATAAATGAAGTAATTTGGTCGTAGTTATATCAAACCACGACCACAAGCTCAACATTGAGCTTTACATCAGATAATTTACCAGAGTTACCCTCTGACATTTTCTTTTAATGGGTAATGGGGTGGGAGGGGGAGAAGTAAATAATTGAAAATGTGGCCATAAAAAGGCTATGGTGTGGTCTGCCATGTAAATCAATTCTCTTTCATCAAAATTAGACCTTTTGAAACGTTTCAAATTGCTTATTTTGAAAACTTTTCTTATTGTGGCAGAACTACCCGCAAAGATCGCCATGACAGTCCAAATGGGTTAGTGTACACTAGATTAGTATGTCGTCAAGACAGCATATTTAAATGGCTTCCTCAGCGATGAAGAATGAATTTGTATAGAATAACCTGAAAGAGTCATTGGGCCTGAACTTCGCATCCAGTTTCAACGACCTCAATACTACACCACATTGCTTGTAACAATACAAACAAGCTTGATACTGTCATCCCAGGCCTGGAGGACTGAGATTTACATCCCAGTACTCCAGGACTGAGATCGACAATGTCTCTGTGTTGTTAAACCTTGTTCAGACTGCAACAAGGGGCCAGCTCGCGCACAACAAAGAACGAATTTTGCTGACGTTCTTTTGCTCAGAAAGCTTGACAATGCAACTGTACATGCATCAATGTTTACACTATTATTGTTTGTTTCCGAAGGGCCCCATCACCGTTCATGCTGCAGAAACTCAATAACAAAATAGCCCCTTCAGACAACTTCACTTAAAAGGGGCAATTCTTCGTTGAGTTTCTGTAGTATGAACGGTGATGGGGGCCTTCAGAATCAAGGAATATCCAGAAATACAAGCAGAGAACCTTTGTTGGCAAAATGGGTTGAGTATCCTATTGCTAGTGCCTTCGGATTCTTATAACAGTGATGTTGTATTACAACAAACATGTAATTACAGGACAGACAGTCAAATGGGCTTGATTACGATAAATAAACGTGCATTCAATATGTAAAAATTTTGGTTTAGGTTTAATTCAAGTTGAAAAGCTACACATTTAACAAATATATTTAGAATAAAGACGGTTGGTTAGGAGGCTAACTGGTTTCAAATGTTGGGTACGGTGAGAACTATCCAACAAACAATACTTATCAGACTGACGGGGAAAACGAGAATAAACCATTCCTTACTTATTTCATTTATTAGGAAAAGCAAACATGCATCCACATTTGCATGAATGCTCGTTGGTTAAAAAGCAACATTCGAGAAGAGTAAGAGCTATCCACCAACAATAGCTACTGACTGATGGTGAAAACACAATAAAACGAGCAATAAGCTATTCCCTGCTCATATATATTTACATTTTAGCACTACAACTTCATTTCATCCATAGGACAAGAAGACCCCCCCATGCACATGATAATTGTTAACCTGTCAGCACGAACCAATCAGCGCAAATGAAGACAATCCTAATGCCAATTTTTCCCTCAGTGAACAAAGATGATGTTGCGATATCAATGAGAGTGAATGCCCTTTTCAATGTTAAGCGACTGGGTTATAAATAGGTGATTACCCGTATTCCTCGTACTGAGCTCAACAATGACTCAACATTATTGACTTCAGTACTCGGAAAGTGGGTAATAACCTATACAAGAACACAAAGTTTGTCGCATCGTATGGCTTAATGCAATCTGGCTGCAGATAGTACGTCTGCCCAAGAGATGTTCAAGAAGGGAATAAAAATATGCCGTTCCTGCACTTGTGTGTTTTACATTCGTCGTGGAAAACATGTACGTATTTTGGTGATGTATGTTAACGACACAGCTGCCATCACTTCCTGTCACAAGATGCATCAGTTAGCAAAAGCTCTTCTTTTCAAGACATTTGAAATCTGTCTCAATTCCCCCAATCATTTACCTGCTTGGAATAAAATTCTCCAAGGCCAAGACAGATAAATATTTCTTAATCAAATGGGATATACTAAAAGATTTTTCGCTAGGTTTGGGATGCAAGACTGCATGCCTGTCACGACTCATTTAGTACCACGAGGAGAAGTTAGTTAAATACCTAGTTTATGCCCAATAGACCACGTCCTGGTAATTCTTTTCCTGGCAATAGTTTGTCTGAACAAGAATCAATGTTGACAAAGATGACTGGCAGGCAAGGAAGTGAATACTATGTTTCCTTCATAAAACCAAAGAACAGAGTCTGGTGACGTGTCCTTATACAAACGGTTTAAAAATCTCCATTGATGCTAGCCATGCAAGGGATTTAGCTGCAAGGCAGTCCACAAGGTAGAGAACATCGCAACTCACAAAAACATACTATTTCTGTAGAGGTTTAATCTTCAAAAAACAGTCTCTCACCATGAAATTGTATTACAAGCAATATGTCCCATATATCCCAATGAGCACAACAATGCCTTTGGATAAAGGAGCAAAGGCAAGAGATAAGAATTATCCCTCACGAATAAATATAGCCCATGCCCTTGTTTACTGATTCTTCAAGTGACAGATCTCAAGCCGTTAAACATGTGGATATAATCTATCACCAGTTTATGAAAGAGTTGAAGACTATAGTGTTTAAATTCATTACATCTGCTAAGGTAAATGTGGTCAACTAGCTGACCAATTCACGACAAGGGATATGTTAAAGTTACTTGTCTAACCTTTTACATGTATCTCGTTCCAGGTGACTTCTGTTGTTAGGGGGAGGTTTATTGGAGTGTTCAAAACAGAACGTTGCCATCTTAGTGTACCTTAGAAGAATTTATGTGACTTCAGGAGGAGCTGACACTAAGTCTTAAAAAGAAGTTTACTGTCCTCTGCACGTGGGCAGTCCAGCACTTTGTTGAGCTCGAAGATTCGAGTTTTTTCTAGTTGCTAAAAAGGGATGTAGAAGAAGCAGACAATTCGTATTAAGCTGTAAGACAGATAACGAATTTTTATTTTTTTGGGCTAGGACCCATGAGGGACGTTTCTCCTTTCATCCACGTTTCACGTGTTATTTTTATAACTTCTAACAATTTCAGACTGTAATGATAAATCTTTTTACTACCATTGTTGTGAAAAGCATATCTCTACTCCTCATTCGGCCCGATTACATCCATTTATCTTTATTAAAATAGCATAGTAACATAGTAAATTGATGAATGTATTAAATAATATACACTGTTAATGGAAACAGAACAAATATGAGACGACTGACGCTATTGGTTACAAGTACTACTTTAAGGTGACAACTGAATCTGAATATTCTTCATGAAAATTTTATAATGGACATTATTACTTAACCTGGTTCTGTTTAGTATGATGAAATGCTTGTATGCTACTTTCAGACATTGACATTTGGTGCTAGGGAATTTTTTCTATGTCTTCCCTTATTATATGCCATGATCGTGCAAGTTGACATCTCAGTAAAAGGATTTATTTTTATCATCAAAAGTGGTATGGAATAATTTTTCTACAGTTGTAGGAAATTATTTCCCCTGGATTAGGGAATGATGCGTAGCTCGTCATTGTGTACGAGTGCTGTGGAATGTACCGGCAAATGTGGGTATTGTTTGGGAGCCTGCCATGGCATCTTCAAAATCGGCTTCCATTATTTAGTTCTCAGGAATGTTGAAATATACTGATATTTACCATTCCGTCATTCAGTTTTTCTAATTATTGCCGTTTGATACACTTCTTTTCTTAGAGAATAGCATTCTGTTCAACCTTCAGAGGATGGTAGAAGTATGATCATTGCTTATTAGGATGAGCACACTTTCAGGAGCTGTTGTATATTGTAATAATTTTGGTTTTCGATTTGTATGATGTGATTATCAGCGGGGAGTGATGTAAACTCAGATGGATCTCAGCAATCTAGCCTAATGTAAAATGAAATAGGTAAAAAGTAATAAGATTGGATCCTAAACAAGATACAGCTGTCTTCAACGTGGTTGAAACTGAAGCGAGTTTGTTTCTACAGCTAGAAGAAATCTTATGTAAATCAGTGGGACAACCTCTGCTTTTGAGAGACATATCATGAAAGGCCACGTGGTGTTACCAGTGCCCAAAAATATTAGATTAAGTACTAGTACCCATACAGAAGGTTATAATGTGTTTTGGAAGGTTTCTTCTCGGCCTTGTTATTTTGTAAAACACTCTGATGTGTTTTTCAGCTAAATACGTCTGAAAATGTTTCTAGGTAAGTCTAGAATGGATTTATTTTAAAACACATGTTTAAACAGTGTGCACTTTATAGAAAACAATACGTTTTTTTACGTCACTGTCAAGTCAAATAGGCTCTTACTTAACCGTAAGTGTACAAGACTTTTTTTGTGACCTTACTTAAACATCTACAATCAGAGTGAATGTGGTTGTAGAAGTCTTCCATTGTAATTACGGTGCTAAGGGTAATTTACTTGTTTTCATATCATCTTTTAACTGGCAAGACATTCAAGTTAACCTATGAGATTTGCACTCTCTACATATTCCAAAATGGTACCACCTTAAAACCTGATCACCACTACATTTCATAACAACAGGTCAAGACAGAAAGCAATATTAAATTTTTTTCTGAATCTACCTAAAGTGATGAACTATCTAATATACAAGTTTGAACTCAATTCTGTGAGTACATAAAGGGGAAAAATAATAGGATGTCTCTTTACGGCACTGGTGTTGCTATGTTAGCAACCCTACACCTTAGGTGTCTAAACACACAAGGAATAAACTACTTAAAGAGCAGCTTAGAACCAAGCCATCTTCAAAGAAATTAGGCACTGTCACAAGTTCAAAACCTTGATTTTATTTTATCAGTAAATTTATTTATATGCCAATTTCACGTGACAGTATAACAACAAATGGATTATAAGACAGTAAAGTTAATTTCCTGAATGATGAAGAAACGAAATATGGATTACTAATGGTTATTTTCAAAATTATAGACTCACTGTTTTTATAATAGTTCAAAATCTTTTATGATTATTTTCTCTTTTCTTCTCCTCCACCACTAAAGAAGTCAACATTTGTGCTACATAGTTCACTTATCGTTATCACGAAATGAAGTTTACGATGATCATATTCTTAATCATATTCATCATCCTCTTCATTACTTTCTTCGTCTAAATCTTTGGCTATTTTATCTCTTCTATCATTGAATCCTTTACTATCGTAATATGTACGGTATTCGTCGTCTTCTTCAGTTTCATCACTATTTTGAAAATTTAAATTTCTACCAACCTCTTCTTCACTAAAATGTTTTTGAAAGTAAGCTTCTAAGTATCGCCCATCATCATCATTATCTTGCTTAACAAATTCATCGAAATCGTCTCCATAATCATCGCCTTCATTATACAATTTACCCATATAGATTGTGTGTTTATTTCCATTGTACATTAGGAAAGATTCCCGACCACCTTCCAAAGCATATGGAAGATGTTTAGGTTTTTCAGCTACTTTAATTGTATGGGATCTGTGGAGATTCTTTTTCTTTTTAGCATTTCCTGCACGATGCAGCATACGTTTAGCACTATAATTGGGATTTTGTAAAATCTGGTGTGCATTTTTATATGCATTTGCTACTACAGCTTCTCGAGTTTCCAAATTCGATGTAACTGTTTGCCTTTTTACATCATTAGCATTCTGTAGAATTTGAGGTATCTTTTCTTGATGAGTTGCCAGGTTAGCTTCTTGTCGTTCTAACTCAGCTGCAACAGTCTGCATTGCAACACCATTAGTGTCTTGGAAAGGCTGAGGTTTATTTTCATTTGGCACTGGAAGATCACGACCTTGTAATGCTGAACTAGTGGCATACGGCACATAATTATGTTTTTTAGCTATCTCACTAGTGTGGGATCTGATAAGTTGCCTTTTCTTTATGTTATTTCTTTTGCTATGTAACATACGTTTGGTAATTCCGTTGGGATTTTGTAAAATCTGAGGTACTGTTTCATATGCATTTGCGATTGCAGCTTCTTGCATTTCCAAATTCGCAGTTACTGTTTGCAGTGCTATATCATTAGCATTCTGTAATATTAGAGGTATAATTTCCTGATGAGCTGCAAGATTAGCTTGTTGTAATTCTAAATCAGTCGCAGCTGCCTGCATGACTGCACCACTGGTGTCTTGTAAAAGAGGAATAATTTCAGGAAGCTCTGGAACTTTTATTACAAAATTTGATGCGGTTGCTTGCATTGCCACATTTGCACTTGCTGCCTGCATTGCTGAATTTACAGTAGCAGCTTTAAGTGCTGCATTAGCAGAAGCCGAATCAATTACCACATTAGCAATTCCAGCTCCTGGCATTGGGTTTGCCAGAGCACCTACGACATCATCTATCATACCTACTTTACCCACATAAGAAGTTCCACCGTTATTTGGATTATTCACGTTGACCACTCCCGGGAGACTGCCCATGTTGAACTCATTGTCACTATTTTTTTTGCCACCCACAGCATATGGTTTAACATGTAAATTTGAATTGATGTTTACTTCTTTTTTTCCACCTTGGTCACCACCCACTGGAACAGGTTTAATGTGAATATCCTCAATCGGAACAAAATTTTCTTCATTGTCTGCCATTCCATTTCGATACTGTCTAGTTTTCCTACCACTATGCAATCTACGTCCTTTAATACCACTGACGTATGGTGCAATACGTTTAACAATGTTTAGTTGCCTTTTGTTTGGTCTTGTGTGGGTAGTGGCTTCAGCTACTAAATTCTGCCTACGGGTGCCGAAAGACTGGGCTGTTTGAAAAGAATAAGCATGATCTGCTTTTGGTGTAGCCTGGGATGTATAGGCTACTAATCTCCCTGAAAGAAGGAAATAAAAACTATTAAATTACCCAAAAATAATATGGGCATATAACAGGCCTTACTACAAAATAAGAATATGGACAGATGAACATGAAATAGACAGTTTTGACAAAATAGGCAGGAAATTGAGCTAGGTATGTGAATTCGATTCTAGACTTATTCATTGAATATTCTAGTATCTATTCTGGCTTATACTTAGTTAAAATATAATATTTTTGGCACATATTATTACATATTAGGTTTTTAAAAATCCCCTAGAAACTAAGAATACTATTTTCATCATTAAAACTTTTTAAGTCTAACTCACCAGTCTGGTGATTTCCAAACAAACTAAATAAGTGTGTTGTTATATTTACCAACACATTTCTGCACTTCTAGTTCGTTTAAACCTCACATTATTTGTAATTAAACTATGCTCATATACATGAACTGACTCAATTTTGAACTTAACTAGACATTTTTAGAAACAAAAATGTCGACTTAGAGTACGGAAAAGTCCAGAAATCCCGTGTGGAAACTGATTCATACAGGGCAGAGAGAATAGATCTCATAGCTGGTAAATAGCTTGTTGATTTCACAGGTGTCTCAGAGACATTGCTAGCCATCCTTTTCCGGGTAGTAATCAGATCACCTATTTTAAACGTACAATTCCAATACAAAAAGCTTAGATTCCATGACAACCTCAACTTCAGTTTCTGAGAATAGTGTTTAGTTCGTAAGAACGAATGTATTTTTAAATGTAATAGCCTGATTCCAAACCTTTGAGGCAGGTAACTGCATGGCCGGCCACTTACAAGAAATACCTGTTGCTTACATTATCATCACGAAGTGTTATTAACATTTCAGCTTCTAAGGGACATGCACTATTCCATGTAATGAATGTGGCGAAAACAGCGAATCCCTTTTAGTTATTACTAACTGTTGTTTAATAGGGGGTGCGAGTTGTGTGTAAACAATAGAAGTAACTAAGCTTCAAGGGAATGATGTTAAATTGGAAATTAACTTTATTACAAGCTGGTTGCAACGATTCTGTCGTAAACCAGGTAGATAAGTGTTGATGCTGTATTTGTACAATTTTATGAATCCTTCATTCGAATTTTCTGAAAAGTTTAATTTAAAATTTGGTAATACCTGTGAGTCTAAAAAATCGGCAACTTTCGACGTTACAACTGGGACTACCGTTTCATTGTTTTTTAATATGATGTGTCACAAAAATGATTTTGGTACAGCAGAGACTGTATCTTTTAAAAGAAACATAATAGTGACAATGACCTTAATATTTCATAGGTTGATGCTCCATAATTGGTCTTTCTTAGGTTGCTTTAACAAGTTCTCCTGTACGGTAATACCTTTAATTTTAGTTTATTCTAACTGTACTAAAAAAGGGCTACATTATTATTCGTATTTTTAAAAATTCTCTAAATTAATTAAACTATATATAAAATATTTAATATGTTCTGTCTTATGAAAATAGCCAGACAAAATTACAGACTAAGGCAATCAAGACAAAATTAAATTTTAAATCTTCGTTTATTTTCATAAAACGTAATACATTAAAGCTTTTAACTGATCTTATTGTAGCATCAAGTCTGTAGAATATCCAAACGTAATGCCAAACACATCCAAACATATTCAGGCACAGAATGGATGACTAATCATAAAAGTTAGCTGATTCAAGAATGTTAGTTAAGTAGAGTTGGTTAGTAATTGTGTGGCCAGGCATTCGTAAATATATAAGATGAGGAAGGGTCATAATGATTCATTTTAACAGTATAATATAAAGAAGCACTGGCTTTCGTTTTTCTAATCATTGTTTTCTGCAAGAACATACAGTCAGTAAAACGTCATAATAAGTTAACGGTCTAATTAGCGACATTTTTCCGTTTTGGTAATAAAGCATAATTGGCTTAACAGAACGAGAGCCTCTTTCCCTAACACCCAATTATATTCAATTTTGTGTACACGTTTATGTACGACTTTTGTATCACGAAGTAAAGATGACTGGCTGAGCTCATTTAGCTCAATCCTTTAGAATTACTTTAAAGGAACAAAGAATAGATAAGTCGGCATCAACTTAAAGTAACAGTTATTAATTTTCGAGAATGAAGTTTACTCTTTGCGTAATTGGACACTTCTTAAAGCTAATACCTGAAACACTTGGAAAGTGTTTACTGGAAACTAGTAGGGCAGTGCAGTGAAACCTTGGGCGAACCTTACCTCTTACTGTTTCTTGATTATGCCTAAGATACATGACATGACCACTGATTGTTTGTTGCAATGATACCAACTTATTTTTGTTGACAACACTATAATCTTCAGTACTTACTTGATAACTTCTACACGTAGTGAATGCCAGCAAACACTTCATAAATAAACGTCAATATACTGACTTTATACAAGTCACACAGTTCATTGTGCAAAGGCATGGAAGACGAGATGACTGCGTTTTTTTCCCGTCATGCCACGCCTCACTTCCTATTCTCTTTCAAAGGCCCACTTATCAAGGGAGCTTCCAACATACATCGGATGACTTTCTCCAAAATGTGCCTGAAGATGTGGCTGGCCACAATTCATTTCCATACACCTACAATTCCACCCCTTTGTGGTCAGGTACTGTTTTGGTTAGTTGAAGTTTCTTGACCCTTCTATCATCCAGTTCACCATATATCATCGTATAACCACCTGCCAGTACCGTTCAACTCTCAAACGAGGCAAGGGTATTGTAAACAAGTCAGCGACATAGAATTTACTTGGGTCATATCAGAGAATGCTGATGTCATCTCGGCCATTCTTTACGAATTTATAGCACAAGTCATTGTGTTTCGACCTCATATGGTATCAATGATCATGAGCAAAGGATTGCTGTATCCAAATAGCATCTGAACACACTCTGACCAAGACTTCGTATCATAAAGATCTGAAGCCCATGAGCTGTCCATGCACAATCGTAGTACAAGTATAGACTTGGTAGGTTCACACACAATTCCTATTTCTCTGGTAGTGCTTGAGTTGACATGGACATGTTGCATTATTCTCCGATGGTCCACTCCTGGATTGAGTTAAGCTAGGTGAGGGCAATGACTACGTAAACATGTCTGAGTGCGTCCTGGATGCAATAAACAACCCAATCCGTAATCGATACATTGTCAAGATGCCCAGGTTAGATTTAGGATTCTTTGGGCAGTAAACATGACTCCAGCATCATTGGTACGTTGACTAGTTTGCCATCTTTTAGCTCCAATTGGCTTTTCAGGGATTGGATATAGTTCATTGGTGCGTGGTGCAATTTGACCCCTGATTCTCCATTCCCAGGAACCATCTGATTTCGCCGAGGTTTGGAAGGTCATATTTCTCAGAAAGAAGACCAATGACTTCTCGCTTCATCTGCTCATTCCTGACAAAAATGGATAAATCAACGACATAGGCAAGTATGGCCGTTTGCTTCTTATATTTGTAGATGCATTTGATTGATTGGATTTAAAAAAATCTTACCAAGCCACAAAAGATAGGTCTAATTCCTTAAAATATCGTTTTCCTGATTGACAGAGTCCGTAATAACAGCACTTTCTGAAGTTTCCAGACTTTGTTACTTCCTGTGCAATGGCCTAGTGTACAGGCTGCAAATATACCTGTTCTGTTAATGTACAGTATTGGACAATAAATTTTACCCACTTTTGAAGGCGCAACATTTTGCATGTCATCGCCTAACTGTTTCTGGTGCAACAATAGTTTACGTGCACAGTGAACCATTGTTTATGTTTCGAATAAGTTGATGAGCTGATGCAATCTTCATTGTTGTATCGATGGTTTGTCACAAAAAACAAGTAGCAAGTGAAAATAAATAAGACGCAATAATTGAGATTGTTATTTTTTCATTGATGTGGGGCGCGAAACGGAATGGAGCTTATCTTCTTAAGTATGTGTCCGACTGTGTCAATGATATCTTCTGAAAGAATTATGCAATTCATGTAAAATATTGTCTGGTAATTCTACGCCGTATTTGTGGATTTAAGCTTGTAAATCAATAAAACTAACCACGACATGTCTCTACAGTGGGAAATTAACAAAACCTAAAATATTCATGAAACTTAACCAGAAATTAAACTGCTACAATTAAAAGAATTAACACATAAAACGACACCTAACATCGCACGCGTCACGTTTTTCAATTATGGTGGAGATATTCCTTGACAAATTCACCCAACATGCCAGCTCTATGAGTCTTCACGGATATATTTTCTTTTCTGGTGGGGGAGGCTTTACCAAATCAAATAAGTGACATTAAGATTATTAGGCACAACATCGGAAATATGATGGACTATTATGGATGGTAAAAGAGATGTATCGCTGCTACCATTAGATGCAGCCACAATGGGTGAACAATTCGTATTATAGGGATGCATTGACAACATCAATACCAATGCGATTGGGCCGAACCAGGAGCAGCATAAATGAGTATATATGATAATATTACCGCATGATTCGTCTGTTGTTGTTGGTTGCTACCCTATGTGGCCAATTGTGAAATGACTAGTTGTAACTATTCTTATGTTAATACAACCAAAGTTAAAAATACGCTGTGTAGGTTTTAACCTAATAAATTGGTGGAAAAAATATCACTCGGATTACAATTAGTCCAAGCTTTCCGCAGCTGCGGGAAGGTGTTGGCTCCTTTAAGACAAGGACGACTGGGGTAGTAATTGTGTGCTTCCCCTCCTGTCTCAACCAGTGCCATAAGTAAGATGGTAAAAAATAGCCCTGGTCCTCCCCTCACCATGCCTCATTGAGGGAACTACAAAAGCCACCATGATTGTCGAATTGGCAAAATGGCTGCTGTGGCTCATTGATTATATCGAAATCTCATAGCTGAAAATATAATGCAGCCATATTGTGAAGCAAGAAGACCTTTATGTGGAACAAGACTGCTTACAGTCTAAGCAAGCCTCAAAACTGTACAGCACAGCTACAGGCAACGATGAATATGTTGGGTGATTTGGTTAATTAATCATTAGGGTGATTTTTCTGCCGTGATGTTACGTCGGAAGGGGATGAAGCCTCAGTTAATAATATTGCTCCGGGTATGTCAATGGGGGAGAAAGGGGGGGGGGGGGGGCATCCATGTGTTTCTGCCCAATCCTACAGTGAATTTAGTAGGACTCAACACTAGCTCACGTGTGTGCCGGAAAGTTGACTCCTTTTATTATGGTTGATTTTGTGAAATAAGATTCTATATATACTGAATTATCTGGCCTGATGCCCAAAAATGAAACCCATGACTTCTATCCGTGAGACTATGCGACAATAGAATGAAAAGGAAGCAATAATGACAACATGGACATGGCTTGCATTAACAAATTTCTTGCCGAATCAGTGAAGCTACTAACAAAGCAAACAGTTATCGTTAAACTTGTCCTTATCTGGTGTTTTTTGGTTTTATATAATGACGCTAATGAACTGAAATTTGCATGTCAATCAAATTGCAAGAATTATGCAGAGTAAATACTAGTTGGTTGCCTATAATTTTGATACACACATTTTTGACTAAAGTTAATTAAATTAACACGAAGCCACTTCATCCTTTTCATTTTTGTTTCTGATTAACTACTTTCTGAACATTGTCTTTACTATCTGGCTAATATTTCGAATTTTACCGTACCATATTTTAGTATTATTAGCCATTGCAGGGACAGTTCATCAACAAATGCATAAGAAAAAACAGCTCTTTTGTGAAACAAATTTTTTTAGGAGCACTAAACGTTGTGTAC
>JAHWFP010093180.1:0-53521 GCA_023313725.1 Lithobius niger | reverse complement strand
CCTTCAGTTGAATTTTGAAGACTTCATTCTCCTGGACTATCTCTAGGTTGCAACATGACTTCAACTGTTGAGGTATGTACATTTTTACGGTTTGAGTGGTGCATTTTAAAACATTTTATTAACACTTTTCCCTTTGCCCAAAAGGAACCTGAGGTGATTTTAATAGAAGAACGGGGGCCTTGGGGGCCTAGCAATAGACTCCCACCCCTGGTTCCTGCTTATATTCCTTTTGTTGATACTCCTGCAAGTCTGGACCCCACTCCTCCACTAACAAAGGCGTAGAGCCCAGCCCCCCAACAACAATGCACCAACCTCGAACGTCGTCAAGAGGTATCTATATAATTTTTATGTCCTTCGTATTGCTTTTATCATTTTCCAGTCCCTTATGTTAGTTGGTTTTTTTTGTTTTGTTTCTCTACCTTTAGCTAGTTCGAGATATTCAAGGCTTAGCCCTTTCACAAAAGCTGCTTCAATACAGTCTGCGTGAATGTTGTCGAAGAGAATTAGCGCTTCATCAAGCTTTAAGAGCTAATTTGGAAGAAGCGGACATCATTGTACTGTCTTAAAGGACCTACGTTTGCTTCTTTTTTTTTGACACCCCCATTTTTGATCATCTCTTCTTTATTAAGCTTTAATTTTGCTTTTTACTTTTTGTTTTTGGTTATTTTAAGTCACAGTGTCCCATATATAGCAAATTTCTATATATCCACTAACTTTTAGTGACTATCTTTGAAAATCATACCTACGTTCTAACTAGTCGTTCGTAGGTTAAAATTATGAATGATGATTGTGATAAAGCAACTTTTAACGCGACTCGTACTGCTCTTTCTTACAACAATGTTAACTAACGTTGCTTTTTCACCAGCAGTCTGTATACCTCACCGTTGGTGTCATTTGGACGTTTTTTCATGGAATAGAGTATCGAACTTGACATTTTTAAATCACTCGTATATCAGTGCGAAGCTCTTAGGCCTACAAAACCTAACAACTGTGCACATATACAAGCCCCCAGTTATTTTTCGATACCCTATTCGGTGAAAAACCGACTAACATACAGATGCGTTCTAACAGAGAAGGAAAAATGATAAAAGCACTATGAAGGACGTAGCAATTATGTTAGACTTCTTACTAAGAACTCATTATAAAGACCCCTTGTCAATATAATAGCCTTCACCTTTCCCTACACATTGAAATAAAAACCTTTCATTTTCTACCCTTAGCAAGGCCACCGTACATCTCAAAACGGAAAACAAAAACCTGACAAGTACAACCAGCTCAATACACAACTTAAGACAGGAAGCCAACCGAGTCAGGCGCTGCTAGCATACAACCCCAAGAGGGTCGGTCATTCTCTCTCGTTCCATCCCGGTCCTGCTGCAGCTCAATATTGTAGCGCCAGCCGCTTTAGCTCTTTAACAAAGTACTGACAGTCTGTTTTTCGTCACTTTTCGACTTATACAATAAAATTTCTCCTACTACGTTTTGTTACTATCTTTGGAAAAAAACGTGTCTACAGTGATCTTTGTAGGTCTAACACCTGCAGACACAGACATTTTGGCGATACCCTATTCGGTTACAAACCTTGTTAACTTACAGCTGTGTCTCTACGCTTTTATTTTGGACTCTCAACTTTCGCTATAGTAGGCCGCTTGCTCGCCTTCCCTCTTTCTCCCTAACGACCGGCGCTGATGGAAGCAGAAGTTGGCTAGCCAAGGCGGAGGGAAAAGCACGCTATCCACTGGCCGCGCAGGAAAATTGTCAATTGCCCACACTCGCAACGCGCAACTGCCGGGAATGAGTCCTGGGCCTAAAGACGGGGTGCCACACCACCCAGAAACTCGTAGATGCACGCTCCTACCCTCCCCGGATTAAAATGTGCCCCTGAATGGCCATCACTCCCAATACTAATGTGGTAAAATACTAGACAGGCCGGGCCATTACACTACTTTGATGATGTAATCTTTTTTTTTCATTAACTTGCAATGGGCATACTGGACCACAAGTTGGGGCACAGGGAGGGGGGTGAGTGCTATATAAATTCGAAATCATATATTGCAGGTACATTCGTTTGGTTTGATAATTGAACTAACAAGCACCTAACGCTAAAACTCCGTTTTTAAACAGGAAAAAAAGCTGCAAAAAAATAAATGAAAATGAAAATGAAAAAATTAAATGAAAAAACTATTTGTGTAATGTTTGTTTACTGTTTTGTCATTTTCTAGAAACTTGGGTTTGATAAAACATACAATTGAATAAACAGGGTTGCTCGTCAATGCTTGCCAAACTTGCGGGAAGGAAAAAGCTTTCCCTCCTATTTGAATTAACTTTACTCCCAACAGGTAGTTTCAGCCTTTTTATATTTATGTACACTCAGAGGCATTTCCAATGTTACATTCGCTGCCCGACGCTTCCCTGCTTGGCCAAGCTTCCTTGCTCAACAGGTTGTTCTATGCAACGAAGTAGGAGGGGAGAGCTGCAGTGCGGATAGTTGAGCGTTGGCATACTACTTACGTTTGTTGTTCTCGGGCCCAGCATAAAGTTTTAAACCAAAGTCTTTTTCCCCAGGCCTATAAACTCATTATTGGGGTGCCCTGAAAAAACCTTTATAATCTAACGAATTTTTTTTTATACTAGTGATAATATGGAGGCTTTCCTTTTTTTTAACCATCACTGAGTAGGAGCGAGACCCCCTGCCAGATGTGGCCCGAGTTTATTTTTCCCCTTTGCCGCCCCCACCTCCTTCCGCTTTACAACCAGTGATGTAGAGATGAACGAAATAATTTTGGAGGTATGGTTAGCAAACGAAAGGTGGGAACAGTGAGCTTCCAAACAACAACCCGTAGAATATTTTTAGATTTTTTAACCCCTTCATAAAGTGTTGAGCATGAAGGTGGTGGATTTTATCTCCTACCCTGCCAGTAGTATAAAAGTGCGATTGGGCTGTCGCGTCACATCTAAAAAACCCGGGGTATACAAACCCAGGGAAAAAAATGGGGAGGAGGTTATGGGTTTTTCCCCTTTAAATATCTTGGTTCATCTAGCAAAAATTTAACAACTATTGAAAAAAATACGAAAGTGTTTAAAAAAAAAGAAAAAAAAGTAATTAAAAAATTAGAAAAAGTAAAGGTAAGATTACGTTACAGTTAATTTAAAATAGGTTTTAAAAAATAAAGGAAGGATCGGACCAGCAATCCGAGATTAAGACAAAGCGCATTAACAGCCTCGGCCACTTTGCCACATACTGTAAGCCTGTCAGAATCATTAATTTAACTGTTAACATACGTGGAGATCGATGGAGAAGCGCTTTTAATTGTAAATCACTTATTTAAATAGATGATTACTGAATACACAACGAAATTACAACGTAAAATTTCAAGCATTTGAAACATGTTTTCAGTGAGACGATTCTGTATCATACTATGACATGTTGGCTGGTCAGAAAATGTTTTTGTTCACCAATCGAAAATATTATCTCTAAAGGTGTCAATTCTTACCGTTTGACAGCAATAAGGGTGTATTCCTGCATTGTGTTGCAATTGTTTTCATTTAGATTGTTAACAAAACGTGCATATTCTTTTTTTTTCTGATGTTCATGGTTGTCTCTGGTGTTACCCGTCATTTTTGGAACCGGAAAGCAATAAGAAAACCAGATTTCAGCCAGAGCATTATTAAACGGAAATTATATCTGGTTGGACAAGTTTTTGGATGTGATTTCTGGTGTAATGGTTGTGTTAAAGCGTATATGCAAGGTGCACAGCCAGAAAATAGTTGATCGATTCCTTTTGTATGATTTAGGTGTACCCTGTATCTAATAGAAAGTTCCAGATGATTCTAGAGTTATAAAAATGGATTTTCCGGATATTTCATTAGCCAAAATTTTCCGATCATGCGTCGTGGAGCTGACCACGCAAGCGTATAACCATTTCAATTTAAGTTTCATGATGAAAAGTAGCTTAAAAGTCACTCCTAATCGTGTATAAATACGAGTGAATAATGAATTAAAATGTCAGATCTGTGGATTCAAGTTGGTGCAAGACTGGATTTTGTGTTCGTGTTCAAGGCCGATGCTGAAAAATGCTGCTGGATTCAATGTGGGCTGGAGTGAGTAAATATATATTAAATAATTTAGTTTTAAATTTATTAAGAGTTTAAAATTTGTTTGTAAAATAAGTTTTTTTTACAAAGATCAAACTTTGTAATGTGATTTATTAAGTTTAAAAAATGGCTGATTTTGTTAGGTATGACAAAAATTAGGTTACAGGAACCAAAGGTTTTTTTTTAGGTTTAACACACATTTTCCTTAATTATCCGGAATTTTCCGAAATTCCTTAAATTGGTCCTAACTCCTAAAATAATGGTTCTACACCCAAACGTTCGAAATCCCCCCCCCCTTCAAACAACTCCCACATGCCACTTCAGCTTTTACTTGATCCTGTTACAAATTATTTTGGCCCACCCCCAAAATTTCTGTAGCCATAACTTTTGAACCGTTGGTCGTACAGCGAAACGGTTTGAAATTTGGCCCCATTCCAACAACCCCCTATGCCCCTCGCGCTTTTTGTTAACCCTTTCAAAAAATTTTATTTGGCCCACCCCCAAAATTTGTGTAGACATAACTTTTGAACCGTTGGTCGTACAGCGAAACGGTTTGGAATTTGGCCCCATTCCAACAACCCCCTATGCGCCTCGTGGTTTTTGTTAACTCTTGTCACAATTTTTTTTGGCCCACCCCCAAAATTTGTTTACCTTCAAATAGCCATAACTTTTGAACCGTTGGTCGTACAGCGAAACGGTTTGAAATTTGGCCCCATTCCAACAACCCCCTATGCGCCTCGCGGTTTTGATTAACCCTGTCAAAAATTTTTTTTGGCCTACCCCCAAAATTTGTGTACCTTCAAATAGCCATAAGTTTTGAACCATCGGTCCTACAACGAAACGGTTTGAAATTTGGTTTACCCTTATGTAACCCCGTACATTGAACACTGAGTATGACAATAATAAAAAAAATGAAGATTTTTCTTATTGCGTTATTTTATTGACCACTTTGAATAAACTAAAAAATGGGTTTATTTCCGGATCCATGTTTATAGGACTTTTTTTCTTATTTTTGGTTATATTCGAGTATCGTTGTGTTCCTGGTAGGTATAACCTTGGTGGTAAGGCAGTCGTGACCCACCTGCCCTACCTACTTCAATTCATTTGACCATGTTATTTTAAACTTGTTTTATGTTTCACTTGTACGCATGCTTTTAATTTTTGCTTTTGCTCTGTTGTAATCTCATTAATTACTCTTTGTTGCACCATTTTTCCTTTTCTTCATATTTTCACTGCTGTCCCCTCTTTGGGCTGGCAGTCAGCAATCCCCTGGGTCCTTGCCAGTCCTGTTGCTTTGGCAACAAAATTATTATTATTATTATTATAAACAAACGCTGGTTGTAACATCAATGAAAAGCACATTTGACTCCACTTTTGTGTAATGTTTAGAATTCCAATTTTACCATTGTTGATCTTTAACTGATTGTTGGACTGTTTTGAGCTCTACAACACAAGGACAAATGAACTATTGTCATAATTTTAATGATTTTTTCATATTAAAACAATACTGGTATTTGGTACCAGATTCTGCTTGTACTTTGTGATAGTGTCTCCTTAATTGAAATGTTATTGATGTGACATTTTATGTTTTTGGTGAAATATTTAGATCACGGCTTAGTAGGAAAACTACTATATTATTTTGTGTTTATTGATTTTCGCTGGGGGGGGGGAGATTGTCCTAATTACAATACATAATTCCAGCTGCATTCTCGCTGTACGACGGGTATGCTCAGGATTGTTAGCCTATTAGCCACTTGACTGATTACGTGTTCTCTGATGGTTTTATGGCATGTAATACTCGCTTTGTATTTGATGTTAGGTAGTGAAAGTCAAATTTCAAGGGGCTTATGACTGATGTTGAGTTTTTTAAATAAATTATATACCGTAATTAGTGGTCATCAAGACAAACCTATCACCATTACCTTTTGGACTTAAATGTTAGACTGTCTGAGTGGGGAATCAAACCCATGACCTTCGAAACCGAAGGTCGGCGTCTTACCGTTAAACCATACTGACACGATCTTTTTTAGAATTTTGAAAAAAGGGAAACATGCATAGGCAATATTTTTATACACACACACACATAAATATACGTTTTGTCCAGTCACTACTGGAGAGATAGTGCACCACACACCGAGTGAAACATAAATTAACAAACAAGTCATAGGTCATGTTAGTATGGTTTAATGGTAAGACTCCAACCTTTGGTTTCGAAGATCATGGATTCCATTCCCCGCTCAAGCAATCTCACATTTAGGTCCAAAAGATAACGAAAATAGGTCTGCATCCACATTTCTTTAATTAGTGGTCACATCACGATGTACCTTTTCTAATTATGATACCTAATTCTGGCTTTATTACTGCTCTCTGACGCATATGCTCAGAGATATTTCGACCTCTGGCTCCTAGCAAATTTTACAGTGTCCTGCGAGTTCACATGTATCGTAATACATCCTAACGTTTATCATGTTAGATGGTGACATAGGAAATTCTCCGTTGAGCTTATTTCTGAGGTCTGAGAGTTTACATAAATTATGGAACTGTAATTTGGTCATATCACGCCTCTTCACGATCAACAACTTCTTTCATGTTCATTTTTTGAACTTCTGCAATTTCCGCCTAAGTTCTTGAAAACTTGATTCAGCAATGAAGAGAATTTTTGAAAATTAAATCTAGAAATGAAAATAATCTACTTGTGCTATGATGAAGATTTGTGCTCTACGGTGCTTCTATGTGTACAAATCTTTTCAAGAGAATGACCCTACGACGAAGATTGTGCTCTGTGGTGCTCGTATAGTGCAAAAATCTTTTCAAGAAAAACACATCCCAGCGAAGATTTGCGGTTCTGTGATTGTGCTCTGTGGTGCTTGTATAGTGTAAAAATCTTTTCAAGAGAATGACCCTACGACGAAGATTTGTGGTTCTGTGATTGTGCTCTGTGGTGCTCATATAGTGCTCCTATATCTTCAACCACATCCCTACAAAGAAGATTTGTGCTTCTGTGGTGCTTCTATAGTGTTAAATAAATCTTTTCAAGGATGTTTTTAAATACTTACTCGCATATGTTAGTTAAAATATCTATAAAATTCAAAATGATAACAAAAAACCCAAGCTAAATTAAACCTAAAAAAATTAATGTCTTCAAAAAATTAAAGGAAACTAAAATACTAAATAGTTTTGATGGTTTCAAATTTTGCTTTCCAAAAGTTAAAGAGGAGGCGTAAAGACTGGCTATATGGGGAGGTTGGAGGCCAGCGCGTTAAACAAATAAAACCTAAAAAAATTTTCAAAATTTAAAAGAATCTAAAAAGCTAAATAATTTTGATGGTTTCAAATTTTGCTGTCCAAAAATTTAAGAGTTAGTGTTAAGGTTTGGCTACATGGGGAGAAGGAGGCCAATATTCGTGTTTAAAAAATTAAACCTAATAAAATTTTCAAAAAATAAATGGTTTCTAAAGACCATGTAAGATTGGTTGTAAGGTTATAAAAGTGTGAAACTTTTTTACCCAGCATAATAAAAAGGATAAATAATTTTTTTGAATGGAAACCAAAACAATTTTCACTTGTATATATTGTAGGGAAACTTTCCCTATGCAAAACCAATTATTAAACCATCTTCGCTCGCAACATCCGTTCGACAATGAAGAATGTGCATGTTTCGAAGATCAACTTCCCGATTGTTTCAGGGAATGTAATCTGACCCGAATGCTGGCACTTTGCCATCGACAATATGAAATGACAATACCGGAAAATTTTGATGATCCTCTACCATTATTTGTATCATTGCGTACGGCCATACACGCGTTACTGATAGTTTGCCTGGACCAGATGGTCAATTGTAAGGTACACTTATGCTTATGCGTTGAGTTCTTTAAGGATCCAACGTTTATCGAAACATAATTTTGGTCCCACTACACCGAGCAGTGTAATCCGAACGATGTTCCTACTTTGTTAGATGAGGCGTTTGAAAAAATTTAGGAGACGATCAACAGTTTTGCCAAGGGGGGGGAGTGGTTGGGCCATATCCCGCAAAACCAACTTAATTATCAAAGTGGCAGAGTGCCAACCACTGCGAGCTTCATCATACATTCCTCTACCGTACACTTTCAAACCTAAAGAGGGCGTGATTGTGAATGTAAATAATGTAAATGATCAAAAGTGTTTTGTGTACTCGGTATTAGCGGTGCATTGGGGACTGACCAGCGTGAAGCCCGGAGACTACAAAGAGTTTGAAGAATCGCTCGACGTTAGCTCTCTGTCCTACCCAACAAGGCTCGGTGAAATCTGTAAATTTGAAAAAGCTAACAATCTTTCTATTAACATCATCAGTTTTAATGAAAAAGAGGGGTTGCACCCGATCAGAGTTTCTAAGAATCTAGACGAAAAGCCCATTGACCTTCTCTTGTTAACCTCCGAGGACAAGACCCACTACTGACCTATAACGGATGTCGCTGCTTTTTTACGTTAACGAGGTTCGGGCACTCACGCAAAGTTTTATTGTCGAAACTGTTTCGCGGCGTTTGGGAAACAATGGATGCTCACCACCCACCGAAACGAGTGCATCAAGATTAATCCTGCGCAAGCTCTCTGATTTAAGAAGCCAGAAGAAAATTTTCTACAGTTTCAGCATTTCAACCGAGAAAACTCCTTCCCCCGCATCATCTATGCCGACTTTGAGTGTCTCCTTCATCCCGTCTCAGCAGTTCAGCCCAGTCCTTCGAAGAGCTCGGTTACTAAAATTCATCAGCATGTACCTTGCAGTTTTGGGTACGTCGTGATAGGTCAAAATGGAGAGATTGTTAATCGAGAATACTACTTGGGAGAAGACGCCGTTGAAGTATTTTATAAATGCATGGAGAAAGAGGCGCAAGCTTACAATTATCTACTGAAAAATGTACAACCCCTCAATCTCACCCGAGCCGAGCGAGCTAGTTTCGACTCATCCGAGGTCTGCCATTATTGCGGAAAATGCTTCCCCTTTGTATGTTCGAAGAACCACCCTCTAATTAAGGTTAGAGATCATTGCCACGTTAGTGGAAAATTTAGAGGAGCCACTCATTCTCAGTGTAATCTTAACGCACGAGAACGAAAAACCATCCCCGTTGTATTCCATAATTTAGAAAGCTATGATATGCATCTACTAATTTCCGCCTTGCACATATTCGAGGGAAAAATTGACGTCATCAGTCGGAACACCGAGCGGTTTCAGAGTATGACGATCACGGGGTTAAAGAGCGGGATCAGTCTTCGGTTTATAGACAGCTTGAATTTCTTGAACGTTTCCCTAGATACTGCGGTTGCGAACTGCAAAACCAACGGATTCACGATTCTTGAGGCAGCTTTGGACTCGGGGTTAATATCTGCGTGGTTCGTTGAAGGAATGACTAGAGAGAGTACTTAGACCTCCTGACCCGGAAAGTTGTTTATCCATACGAATTCGCGAGCGACATGTCCATTTTTAATAACGAAGATCTCCCCCATCTCGAGAAGCATTTTTTCCCAGTTGAAAGAAGAGGAGTTGACAGGGAAAGAGTACGTGCGAGCTCTTAACCTCTGGCTCAAGATGTGAGTTAAAAAATTCGGTTCCTAACACGAGATTTATCAGATGACTGACGTTTTCCTCCTCGCGGACATTTTCGAAGACTTCCAAAAGCTGTGCCTCCGAAACAATAAATTAGATCCGTGCTACTACATCTCTACCCCGGGTTTCAGTTGGGCTGCACTCTTGAGAATGCACGAACCGAAATTGGAACTGTTCACTCACGTCAATAAACACAATTTAGTATTTTCTGGCATCCGTGGCAGGGTTTCGTTTATATGTAAGAGGTTTTCCGAAGCTAATAATAAATACCTGCCCGGTTTCAACCCTCACGAACCTTCCCTATTCATCATATACTTGGACATGAACAACTTGTACGGCTTTGCCATGAGCGCTCCTCTCCCCTACGATGAGTTCCGGTACTTGACGAAGGACGAAATTAGAGCTTTCGACGTAGACGCCGTGCCAGACGATGCAGCCATTGGGTACATTCTCGAAGTAGACCTTGAGTACCCCAGCGAACTGCACGATGCCCATAACGATTACCCGTTAGCTCCCGAGAATAACAAGATTGGGGAAGATCTCATTTACCCCTACGAAAAAAAAATAGCTAAAGATATAGAGCACGAGACCAGGTCTTCCGCTAAGCTCGCTCCAAATCTTCTGCATAAGAATAGGAAGAAGTACGTTCTCCACTACCGGAATTTGAAATTTTACCTCCGTCACGGATTAGTTCTTCACCACATCCGAAGGGTCTTGGCTTTCAACCAGAAACCTTGGATGAAAAACTATATAGATTACAATACCGCTAATAGACAACAATCAACCACTCCGTTCGAAAAGGATTACTTTAAGTTGTTAAATAATTCGATGTTTGATAAGACTTTGGAAAACAAACAGAATCGACTCTCCGTGAAATTGTGCATCAACGCTAAGAGAGCCGTAAAATACACCTCCCAACCTCACGCGGATTCTTTCAGGATCTTGAATGAAAACTTGGTGCAGATTAACCGCCGAGCTAAAAGGGTTTGCTGCGACCTGCCCACGTACTCCGGATTCAGTATTGTAGAACTATCAAAATTGTTCATGTTCGAGTTCCATTACGAGTACATTCGACCCAAGTACGGTAATCGGGCCAGGCTCCTATTTACAGATACCGACAGCCTGTGTTACCAAATCGAAACGGAAGATGTGTACGAGGATATGCTTCGGGATCGAGAGATCTTCGACACGAGTAATTATCCCCGCAATCACCCACTTTTCTCCAATGTGAACAATTTAGTTCTAGGTAAAATGAAGGATGAGATGGCAGGTATGCCCATCTAGGATTTGTTAGGTTACGTTCGAAAATGTACGCGATAAAATCTCTCAAAATAGAAACTAAAAAAAAAAGCTAAGGGGATTCAAAGAGCTTTCGTGAAAAAAACACCTGAACTTCGAGGATTATGAATCAGTTTTAAAAACACCGACATTCCCGGCTAAGGGAGTTTGGTCAAAAATTTCTAGCGTAGGACACGAAGTTAGCACCGTTAATGTTTCAAAATACCTCCTATCGGCGTATGATGATAAACGTTTTATCTTGGATAATGGTACGGATACGTTAGCTATTGGTCACATCGATTTAGGTACTTGGAAAGAATACGAAGACGATTTCGATTCGGACGTAGATATTTTGAGCGATGAGGAGAAAGAGGAGCCATTGCTATCGTATCGAGTGAGAGAAAATGACAAATTGAACGAAGCAAAAAAAGCTGAGGAGAGGGAGAAAGCGGTGCGGCGAACCATCCTATTAGAGAACCGTAGGAGAAAGTTGGAGGATGCTGTCATTTGGGAGAACGAGAGAAAAGTTAGGAGGAGAATGATGGAAAGGGAAAGACGGGCTGCGATGTGCCCAGGGGAGAAAAAAACTAGATTAGAGATGCAAGCTATTAGTAAGAAAAAGAGTCTCGAACGGGAAACGGAAGAGCGAAAGAAAGCTAGACTAGAGAAACAAGCCTATAGAATGAAAACAGTCGCGCGCTCAAAAAACAAAAGAGCTCGGGAAGTCAGATTAATGAAACTTAAACGCAAGTTGTTCGCTTACTTCTGCTAACAAATTATTACCCAGAATGTATATAAAGAGATTGACTCTATATTCTTCTTTAAAAATCATGATGGAACAATATGAAAAAGTAGTTCCATTTGTGTGCAAAAATTGTTTGCTAGAATTCACCTCGAAAGCAGAAATTCAGACACATTTAAAAATGTGCAAAATAAGTCACATAGGAAAGTTTATTACCAGTCCAACATACTGTCATGTATGTAGAAAGTATTTTGATCCGAACATGAAACGAATGATCAACCATCACATCATTCGACACGGTCTCATTCTGCCCGATGACGAAAAATGATACTCCAAAAGGAAAAAAAATTATTACGCTTTTATGGATTTATTTATTTAAGACTGCTAATATTATCCGTCCAACTATTATACTTGGGGTCATAACCCTTCCATTTTACGAAATGAAGCATTTTCCCATCTTTATCTTTCTTACTGCGTAGCACTTCTACTAAAAATAAATCTGGAACTAGGGTTTTTTGAATTTCTTGGTCGTAGAAACCACCCAGCACCGCTTCACCCGACTCATCTTTTAAAAGATAAGTAACCGGTTGGTTTTTTTGCACTTTGCGAATCGTGAAAACTTCGTTAGTAAAATTTTGTAAATACCCTTTATCAAAAATTTTCTTAACTTTAGAAATTCTGACTTTATTTCCCACAGCAAATTTGGGTTTTTTCAACGATTGTTTTGACTTAATTCTCAGCAACGATTCGTGACGTTTGGTTACTTCCCTCGGTTTTAGTTTAGTTGTGGAGTGAATTGTGTCATTGTACCGAGAAACTAACTCATCGATAATGTGTATCCACTGGTACGTTCCCTGCCTGGTGAATCGTTTCCACATTTGAGTTTTCAGCGTTCTGTTGAAACGTGCTACAACACTCGCTTTCTTCTCAGAGTGAGTAGAGTACATGTTGATGTTGTGACGCTTAAGGAGTAGCTTTGAAGTCTTTATTGTAGAATTCACTACCTAAATCAACATGTAAATTTTTAAGGGGTGTCGTTCCTTCGAGTATTTTCTGAAAGGCTTCCGTAACATTTAGACCGGTTTTAGATTTAAGAGGAATGGCCCAAGAAAACTTGGACATAACATTAATGCAAGTCAATCGATAGTTAAATCCTTTATTTACGTTAGAGTAAGGTATCATTTCCGCCAAGTCTGCCTGCCATAGATCGTTCAGGCTCAGCACATTCACTTTCCACTCGGAAAGTGTGTCCGCGTTGGTTTGTGGAGTTCGTTTACGAGTTGATCCATTTTGTTTTTTTTTTCCACCCATTCCGAGCTGTTTTGTTCCCATGATTTTTTTGATGATTGACCACTATTCCGACCACTATGTCGTTCTCGAATATTTTTACGGGTTTATTAGCGATGCTCATTTCTCCAGTTTTCATGTCGTATTGCAGTCCGAAAACAGGATCGGTCTCTTAGGGATTTTCGAAAAATTTGAGCAGGAAATGTTTAGCCGTTTGCCCTATGACTTGCCCCGGTAACAGACTATCCAAGGATCTGAGGGTGAGATAATTTGGAATTTCTGGAGGTGTTGAAATGCGTCTGTTTTGAATTGCCGAAAGCACTGGGGTGACTTTCGGCCCTGTACTGGTAGATGCGTATTCGGTTCGCATAACCGGAGTCGCATATTCGGATACATTGGGAGAGTCTTGCGCTGTTGGAGTTGAATGGTCGGTAAAACTGAGAGGTGTCTTCAATTCAAAGTTTTCAGTATCGTGCTTTGTTCCATCAGTTTCCCACCCTTCCTCATCATCCTCAGATTTAAAAGTTTTTACGGGAGTAATAATTCGTTCACGTTTCGCTCGTTTTTTTAGTAGAAAAGCCAGCAACTACTTTCAAATGACTGGCTGCGGGTATTGGTTTTGCAACAGTTGGTTTCAAAGTACTAACAACGGGTTTAAAAAACTCTTGTAATGATTCTTCCTGCACATGCTCATTCAAACGTTGATCCAAAATTTTTTTCTTTAAACGTTTTTTGAGTTTTACGATTTCACGTTTTGTTTCCATGTTCTTTTTTCTTTTGGTTTCTTTTATTTATGAACGAAAATGAACGTTTATAACGTCCCTCGTTTAACGTTTTGTCGATCGATAAAAACCCATACAGATCGTCCCAACATGTTCTGCACAACGTTTTAAAATCTGAAAATTCCATATCCGGCCCGACATGATTTTCGTACAAGTGTTTTAAGTTTAAATCTTCCACGGGAAATATGATTAATAAATTAGCATTATCTCTAACCACTTGTTTCGGAATTCTAGTGTAAGACTGACTGCAATAAAAAACGTCGGCATTAGAATGATGTCCTTGAGCGAAGTAATGCTCTATGTTTTTTTGCTTGTCCAAAAGAACATCGTCAAAAACCACGAGATTACGAAACTTGGGATCCAATTCCTCGGGAGGGGTCAAATCGATTTGAGAGTCGCGAAAACTTGCTATATCCCGCCCTATGGTTCCCTCAATTTCGAAAAATATAGACTGTAAAGCTCGGTATTTTGGTTGACACAGAGTTTTGCTGTACACGTATAATCTGTCATAATCCAACCAACCCTCGTTACAGATAAAATTAAACAGTAAATTCGTCTTTCCACAATTTGCTGATCCTATAATCAGACATCTGATGTTCGAAGGTAGAAATGGGTAATTTTTTGGTTTTTTACTTGGAACGCAGAAATCATAATTTTGTATATCCATTGTTTTTTAATTTATTCAGAAATCAAACTCATAAAGTCTTTATCAGAAAACTTATCGTCGAATGTATTAGATTCAACAACTCCGTAATCTACATTACACTAAAGTTTTACGGTTCTGGGAGTGTCGTTGCTGACATACACGGCATTAATCTTACCAATAACTTCCGTCAAGGTCATACTTCCGCACGGTGGCAAATTAAACCACGGCTTTTCTATAACGTTTTTGTTAAGTTTTCCTTTAGTTTTGTGGATATTGTTGTACACCCACGTTCTAAGACAGAGTAGTTTATTCGACTTGTCGTCAGCCTTTTGACAGAATGGGTAGCAGATTAAAACATGGTGCGAGTAATTGGGGTAACTGAACATTGTCAAAGAAACAGATTTCTGCTCATCGGTTTCAATTTCTAATTTTTCGCAGATGTATCGTTTAAGATTTTTCATCGCGTTTTGAGATTCGAGGTCCGATGGAGAAATACAACCCTTACACCTGGAACCTTTGTTCGAAATTGAAGAACCTATTCCTCTTAAATCCTTGAATTCTATGGAAGGAGACAAGACGTACTTTACTCTGTTTTTTAAATCTGTTGCATTCTCCGTCTTAACTTCTAGCGAATTTGATTGTAACAGATTCGAGAGATTTGTATACCAGGCGGAATGAGACATTTCTTTTTCTATATATAAAAAAAAGAATCGTCAAAATGCCGATTAATAAATTTGGACAGTCTTTGAAACGAACGCAAAGAGATGTGAAAGGAGTTCCGAGTATAGGATTTATATTAGACCTGAACCATGATTACGACATGCAGAATAAACGACTTACTAAAGTCGGAGCTGCTACAGAACCTGAAGATGTCGTAATTTATTCCCAATTTACCGAATTAGAAAACGAAGTAAAAAAATGTAAAGCCGACGTAGGATTGAAGAAAGATGCGGATGGACATTTTAACGCTGAAAAGAAACGTATTAAAGATCTCGAAACTCCCTCGCTATCTAAGGATGCGGCGACTAAGGATTACGTCGATTCAAAACCTGTATCAGACATGCGAATAAATTGCTTAACTAATCTAGCTGCTGGTGTAGATCCCGAAGATGCGGTGACTTATTCTCAATTGACAGATGTAAAAAATTTAAAAACTACGTTGGAGGAAAGTGCCGATGGTCAACTCGACGCGAAAGATAGACGAATCAAGGACCTCGCATCCCCGCACAATCTAAGGATGCCGTGAATAAAGAATACGCCGACGCAAAGCTTCTCGTCATAAACGACTTAGAAACCAAACTTGACAATGCCTTGATTATGGACTCTCGCGAAATATTCGACGCAAAAAATAAACGAATCGGTAACCTCATGATCCCCGAAAAACCTTCAGAAGCTGATATTAGAGAATTTCTCTTTGAGACTATCAGAGAAGGGTACCGCATAGATACACTTCACTTGGCGTTGAACGAGGATGAGGGTGAGCGTTTGGTACTCGATGCACAACAGAGACGAATCAAGAATCTTGCATCACCCACACAATCTAAGGATGCCGCAAATAAAGAATATGTCGATGCGAAGCTTCTCCGTATAAACGAATTAGAAACCGAACTTGACAATGCCTTGATCATGGACTCTCGCGACATATTCGACGCAAAAAATAAACGAATCAGTAACCTGGCGAGCCCCGAAAGCCCTTCTGGAGCTGTTAATAAAGACTATTTCTTCGAGGTGATGCCTACAAAATAGATAAACTTCAAACGGCGTTGAACGAGGACGATGATGGGGTACTCGATGCAAAAAATAGACGAAACAAATAAACGCTCCCTCCAACCGCGGAACACGACGTGGCTACTAAGGGTTACGTCAATAGTCGAATGGTTACTTTAAATGTAGAAAAAAAACTCCCACCAGACGCGGAAGAAGCCAAGAATCATTTTGACAACGTCGGTTTTGTGATGGAAAGATATATATATCCACGTATCGACTGTATAGTAACTTTACACGGAACTAGTCCTTACCCTAAAGGTCACTTTTTCACGTGTAACAATAACTATCCTCGCCAATACTACTTATCAACATCCGGTTGGTATATCCTGGGAATGAATATAGGAAGTAGTGGAGACTAGTTCAGACCCTCCAGATATAAAGATACGGTGTTTAATAACCAACTTTTTTGATTTGTCGGAAAGTGTACCTGAAGACAAAGGATTTCAAGTTTATCTCGATCTTGAGAGACTTCTCCAACCATCAACTCTAAGTATAACGGAAATACCGATCATTGTGCGCGATGGTCACGTGATTTATATAATGGCTGATACGGCAAGCACGGAGGATAAAGATTACCAGATAGATATATACCTAACCAAGACTCGTTGTATACCATGGTCAAAGCAGAGATCGACCAATCCATACGAAGAACAATGGGGATAAGCGAGTTAAAGAGCTAACCGTCTTAAAATATTCTCGTAATCATATCCCTTGCATGAGAAACTTAGAAAAATAAACAGAAATGACCGCACAATGTTTGATTAAAATTTTGCATCCTGTCGTAATTATATTTAACGGGACCCAAATACTCCGAAATGGATGTCGGTGGTTCGAGGTTGCCGAAACTGTCAAAATAACAGGGTATGTCAGTAACTGTCGAGTAAGCCACCCAATGACTTCCATTTTCATCGTGAAAATTTTCGAGATTAACAATGCCGCATTCGCCACGAGGTTTAGGTTTTAACGGCAGACGATCCTTGCTAAAAGTACCTCTGTATTTAAGAATTTTCAAAAATTTTGACTAATCTGTTTAAATCGAGATTCGTTAACGGTAAAATCGATCAGACCTTCACTGGCCTTAGAAAGAGTTCTCTGCCACGATTCACTTTTTTTTTCTTTTTACGTTTCAATCCCGAACCCTCCATCTTCTTGTTATGTCTCACCATTTCTTCCATTACCTTAGCGTCGTTCTGGCTCTTTTTAACTGCAGCGGCGATACCGGTGGCACCTCCGGCTAGACCACCTACACCGGCTAAGATGGGTCCCAGCAATGCCAACAATGGTAAAAACCCACCTCGTTTCGCGATCTTTTTTCTTTTCACCCCGCTCCGTTTTTTTCCGATTTTACTTGTTTTCGGTTTTTGTTTCGCCATCTCCCTTTTTTTAATAAATCACTTCGAATTTGCCTTTATCTAATTTCAAACTCATTTTTCTATCACTGATCAACAGCGCGTGACAGGTCGTGTTAGCTGGAACCGCGACATTAAATTTCAACTTTACTTGAACGTCGACTATGCCGGACTGAAGTCTCTCCGATTGAGTGGAACAGTCCAAAACTACTATAGGATATGTCTTTTTAAACTGCACCGAATCAATACACAAGTCCCCGACATCGTACAAAACGCGTCTAAACTCTTGAGCCATTCTATACAGGATCGAGTATTCTCCAGTAGCGTAATTTATGTTCAAGTCCAAGAATGGGTAACGTTCGGAATTTAAAGTTACGTGAGCATCTTGAAGACTGCAGTGAGTGATCGAATACGGCTGGATTTTTAGTTTGCGCATCTTTTCTATCAGTCTGCAGCCCTAGAATGACCTACCTCGTTTTCGACGGCCGAAGTAGTAAGCACGCGCCATGTAAAAACTAGCGCTCTGAGGAAGTTCGCAACTATCGTAATGCCAGTGTCTAAAACCCAAGTCCACGTTCATCCCACCATATATTTAAAAATTTTGAGCTTTTGTTCGTCGGATGTCGTTACGTGCGGCACGTCCCACGAAACGCTGCTTAATTCAATTTTCCCAATAGCTGATGCAGCTGCTCTGAACACTGCATCGTCATTGCCGGCCCTAGACAACGTCAGGAAATGCTTGGCTCCGTACAGCACCTTGTCATAATTTTCAAAAAATCCCATGCAGTGTTTTAAAGGAATGGCGAATGAAAAACTTCCTTTAGGAGTCGTCTCCTTCACGATGGTGGAATGCCGTAATTTGAATCCGATGTTATCATCCAAACTGGCGCTGGTAGATTCTGCAGCGTCTAATGCCCAGCAGTTCCCCAACAACGACACTTGATCGCTCGAGCCATACGTGAGGAGACCTTTCATGAAAGTCCCATAACCGGGGTAATTTAACTCATCCACTAGCTTATGCCCAAATGATATTTAATGCTGAAAACAGGTATATGGGTCCATTATTGACGAGAGACACTACGTCCGCATCGGCAAAACTACTACCATCACTCTTCAGTAACCTGCCTTTAATCAGAAGGTAACTATTCGCAACGTGTAGGAATAAGTCCTCGTTTTCGATTACTATTCTAATTTCAGAATTGACATTATTTAGGTTGGTTCCTACTATTGGATTATATTCGTGAAATGCATGGATCTCCACGGAAGAATCTCGTTGTAAAGATTCGTTTATATCGAGGTAATGTTCCGTTAAACTCATCTTCTCGCTCTCGTTATAAATTTGATGAATGCTGCATTTTTTGCCTTTAATTGATCTACAACGAATCCTTTTCCAATTATTTTTTTTTTCTTTCGAATACTAACATTTTTTTTTTTATATGTACAAAATTATTTTTTAGACCTCAGATGAAGTCTGACGGTAAGGGTTTCCCGTTTAAGTTTATCATTTCGTTATCTTGAAAAGTTAACCAAATACGAATATTACGAATCTTGTCGGTAGTTACGGGAAGGTAAATTATATTTTGAGGGGAAATTATCATCTTATAACCCGGTGGCACGCCCGGATAAAAAGCGTATATGCAGGTTGAGTGTTGTCATTCACGTAGGAACACCCGAATATGTTGGTATGAACGAAAATTGTATTCAACCCCATTATATCCACGGATTTTTGACCTTGCTGAGTTTTAGTATAAGTTCTCTGGAGGAACCCTAGAACAGTTCCTAAATTATTATCTCCCAGAAACGAAATGCCGTAGAGCGGATTATTTATAACCAAATTTGTTTTTAAGGTATTGTGGTTCTAAAACGATAGTATTTTTTTCGTGACCACTTTGTTCCAACGTAGACTGTATAAAATTATTCAAGTCTGAAATTTCGTAAGCACCTGGAATAACCTGCACCTTGATCCAGTTCGTTCCACCGTCTATAGTGTACGAAAATACATTATTATCTACGTGCACGTTAAAATGCTGTAGTACGTATCCAACGAGACAAGTGCCATTTCATACTCTTTTTAGGGTTTAGGTATATGGGCGTTTTCAAGTTACACCTTAGTTCCGCACCTACACCAGTTAGAATGATTGAACTTGAATCCATAACTATCTTTTTTTTGTTTGTAATATATTTTACATTTTTGAGAAGTACTTCACCCAATAACCTTTCACACATCTCCCCCATTTTACCCTGGGTTTGTATACCCCCTGGTTTTTTAGATGTGACGCGACAGCCCAATTGCACTTTTATACTACTCCTGCCTGCCCACGTTTGCCTTATAAAAATTTTAGTTGGAAAGTAAGCTTACAGGTGTTTCTTACAGGTGCTCTTTGGTTCCATTTTCCTGAGTAACAGTTTTGCTACGTGCAGTCAAACCTATTTCTGTAGGGCCGATTTCTGTGTTCCCCTCTTGCTTCCCCTCCCACCCATTACTCCCAGTCCTGCAGTGGTAAACCAAGTTAGGATTGGGCTTGGGCTATGTTCATGAAACGAAAAGTTAGAAGAGGATAGCACAGCTACCTGGGCTTGGGCTATGTTCATGAAACGAAAAGTTAGAAGAGGATAGCACAGCTACCAAACAATAATCTCTAAAATATATATAGATATTTAACTTCTACATAGTGCGTTGAATTTGAAGCTGATGGATGTTATCTCCCATTCTGCTAGTCAAAAAGTAATAAGTTTACAGGGTGCTTAGTTTAGTTTTACTGACCGTTGCTTTCCTCGAGTAACAGTTTTGCTACATGAAGTCAAATCTATTTCCAATGAGAAGAAATGGAGAACTGTGAGTAGTTCGTATAATAGTAGATACTGTTGGGCGAATTTGAAAACATAAATAACCAGAAAAAACCGCAGGAGCCCGCTCCTATCAACGGTAGCAACGCACCGGGGGGGGGGGGGGGGGGGGTGGATGGCAAGGCAAATATACGATTAAATGATACATGTGCACAGCCAGCCACCAGAACTGTAGTGAGCCACCAGAGCTTCAGAGCTGTAGTAAGCAGTCATTCCATCCTGCAGGCACGAACAATAGCAGCTCTCTGGTACCAATTCTCTTAAGGCAGTAGTGACGCCCGAATAAAGTAGCTGGGAGGGGAGAACAGGGAAAGATCTGGCACCATTTCGAGTTGGGTGGGTCACTGTATTAGTAGCAATACGATTGCCGTAGCCTACACCCCCCCCCACCAGTCCAATACTATGCCTAACTACCAACTTTCTTTTAATCAACCGGGTATTAAAGTTTAATATTCGATTCTGTCAAATTTTCAGTTATAGTAATATAAACAACTGTATTAATAAAAACAACTTGGGTTTGTATTTTTTCTTGTAAGTTTTGAGTAACGGTAATCTGGGTGAGCACGGAACAATGTTACGATGCAGTGTGCCTACCCTTGCCTCTCCCCCCCCCCAGTAGCATTGCCACCGTGGACAGGAGCAGGCAAATGCGGTTTTTTCTTATTTATTATGTTTTCAGAATCGCCGTAGTATCTACTATTATACGAACTACTCACAGTTCTCCCTTTGTTATCAATGGAAATAGATTTGACTTCATGTAGCAAAACTGTTACTCAGGGAACACAATGGTTAGCAAAACTGAACTAAGCACCTTGTAAACTTATTACTTTTTGAATAGCGGAATGGGAGATAACATGCGTCAGCTTCATGTTCAACGCACTATGTAGAAGTTAAAAATATAAAAAAAATTAGAAATTATTGTTTGGTAGTTGTGCCATCCGTTTGCTAACCATAGCCCAAGTCCAGCACTGATTTGATTTACTACTGCACGACTGGGAGTAATGGGTGGGAAGGGGGGGATCAGAGGGGGAACACAGAAATCGAACCTACAGAAATAGGTTTGACTGTATGTAGCAAAACTGTCACTCAGGAAAACAAACACTCAGTTAAATGGAACCAAAGAGCACCTGTAAGAAACCCCTGTATGCCTACTTTCCAACTTACATTCCTAGAAGGCAAATGTGGGCAGGCAGGGTAGGAAATAAAATCCATCACCTTCATGCTCAACACTTTATGAAGGAGTTAAAAATCTAAAAATATCTTACGTATTGTTGGAAGCATACTGTTCCCCCTCTGACCCTTCGTTTGCTAGCCATACCTCCAACGTTATTTCGTTTATCTCTACACCACTGGGTGTAAGGCGGCGGGGGGAAGGGGAAAATTAACCTGGGCCCCACCTGGGAGGGGTTCTTGCTCCTACTGAGTGATGGTTAAAAAATAGGAAAGCCTCCATATTATCACTAGTATAAAAAAAAATTCTTTAGACTATAAAGGTCTTTTCAGAGCACCCCAATAATGAGTTTATGGGCCTGGGGAAAGAGACCTCAGTTTAAAACTTTGCACTGGGCCCGGGGAACAACAAACATAAATAATATGGTAGCACTCAATACTCCGCACTGCAGCTCTCCCCTCCTACTTCGTTGACATAGAACAACCTGTCGAGCAGCGAAGCTTGGCCAAGCAGGGAAGCATAGGGCAGCGAATGTAATGTTGAAAATGACTCTGACTGTACATAAATTAATTAACGAATACCATTGTTGTCTGGACAAACTCGTTGTCGCCTACTGTACCTTAATTTATATGCTTTGGCTGTTCGGTTAAGACATGGTTTTGCAGGGAAGCTACCAAAGCACGCCCAAAATCTACTGCTGACCAGGCTTAGTATTTCTTGAATCTACTCACGCGTAAAGCCAAAGCAGTGACTTTGCTAGTCCATATTAATACCACCAAAGTCGTGGCTCATGCTTTGCTGATCGCGCACAGGCAAATTCTGAGTTCGGCTTGGATTCCCATTATTAATACCAAACTGTTTGTTGATCCAACATCGAACTCAGACTTTGCTTACACAAAGTCGCCATTATTAACACGGTCCTAAAAATTTGAGGTAATAAAATTAGTCTGATGATCCAGCTGACTATTGTAACTGATATTGTCTGACAAAAACTACTATTCTTGAATAAAACACAAAATTGATTTCATTTGTCCCCCTCCCCCAACCCATCCAATCTCTCCACGGGCCCATGGGCCGGCGCCCTTGTCATCTGCCCGGATTGCATGGGCCTTAAGTGGCCCCTAATAGGGTTAGGGGTAATCGTCTAACTGGAAAATCGCATAATTGGAAGAACGTATACAGTATAACATAAAATCGTCTAATACAAAATTCGTATAATGGAAAATCGTCTAACACGATATTCGTATAATGAAAAGTCGTTTAAATGTCCCTGCCTCGCTCGCACTGTCATGCTCGCTGTGGCTGTACATATAACATCAGTAACCACATGTATATTATTGTCCAGTTAGACGTTTATCAATTATATGATTATCCATTATACGATATTCCGTTTAGATGATTTTCCATTATATGATATCCCATTAGACGATTTTTCAGTTAGACTATAATTGTCCTACGCCCCACCCCTAACCAAGGAAGACTCTAAACCAATCGATTTCGGAAGGTAAATAAAAAATGCTACGCGTCGAAACCTTTAGGCGGTGCAGCCAAATTGATGTTATGCAGAGTAGCTGACTCCCAAAGCAAGGCCAAAGTCTAATCACGACCAGGCTTAGTATTTTTTGAGTCTACTCACTCTTTAAGCATGAGCAAGGGCCGTCATTATGAATATGGCCCTTAGCAATTTGGTATTCATAATGATACCAAAGCATGAGCTGAGCACGGACTCAGGCTTCACTCTGAGAACGACTTTGCAAAGTTAGAGCCTCGCTCAGTTCATATACATAATGGCAATACCAAGGCTCGTTAGTAGGGGGAAAATGCGATTTGACAGCCTCAGACAGAGAGAAACACAAGATGGCCGCCATCAAGTAAACCGTTTTTTGGGGGACGAAAAAAACGCTAGAGGTCGACTTTACTCGGAATTTTATCCTCTTTCATATCGATCTCTACAAGTTTTACCGTGGGAGCGACCATTTAGGCCCCTCATAGACTAGGTGGTGGGTACTTGAGGGGAAAAATTCAGTAGTGAAAAAAAAATTTTAGCCGGAGAGCCCAATCTCTGTTACCGAACTGTACGTGACTCTTCCTCCCTACGGGCGGTAAACAAATATTTGTAGGGTTAAAAAAGCCGGGCGTTTCCTTCTTACATTTCATAGTGCGTGCGTAGGACCGACATTAGCCAAGAGGTTGATTTATAAACATTACTAATACCGATTTTAAGGACGCACTCATTCATACATTCACTCACACATGCATACACACTGGTTGAGGTTTAGGATGAAAAGGAAAGGAGAGAGGTGGGATGGTCTTGGGTAAGGGTGCAGCCACCTTTCCACCTTGGTTGTACCTGCCAGGGACTTGTGTCCCCGATGGCATAGCCGACCGCACCGTGTAGATTAGTGGGCTGGATTTAGGATTTTTCTTTCTTCTCAGCCGCACGTTTCGCTTTCATTCTTTCAGCGTTTCTTTTCCTACTCTCCCGCTTTTCTTGTCCCGTCATTTGCGTTCATTTTAATTTCTTTCTTTCAACGTCCATCTTTCTGAACTCCTTCTTTTTTTGCTCCATCATTTGTGTCCGTTTTAATTTATTTCTTTCAACGTCCGTCTTTCTGAACTCCAACTTTTCGTATTCCATCATGGTTGCCCGTCTCTGCCCTTCCTCTTCGACTCTATGCTTTTTCTCCACTGGGATTAGTGCCTCATACCGATCGTGCTCAGCCTCTCTCTTTCTCGCCTTTCTTTGCTCCTCTCACCCGATTGGGTCGTCCAATCTTCGCTGGCGATCTTCTTTCAATGCGAGTCTGCAAATGGCTTTATTATGCTCTTCCGCCTTCTTCGCTGCCGCAACTTCGGTTACGTTGGCTGTGCCGCTTGTTTTTTCCTCTATCTCCTCGTCGCTCACCACGTCCATGTCCACGTTGAAATCATCTACGGTATCAAACTCTACCCAAGCACCAGAACCAATGTGACCAGTGGCCAGAGTATTAACGGTGTCTTCGAGAATGTATCGTTTATCGACGTATGGGCTGAGGAGGGATTTCGAAATACAGGTCATGGACAATTCGTGTCTGCTGCTGGATATTTTTGACCAAGTCCCCTTCGGCACAGATGTCGTCTGATCCAGCGCAGACTTGTAATCGTCAAAGGTGAGATGTTTTTTCGTGAATGCCCCCTGAATTCCTTTAGCCTTCTTGATGGTTTCCTTCTTCAATGCTCTAATACAGTACATTTTCGACCTCAAGCCGATGAACTCTAGGATGGGCTTGCCTCCCATCTCATCCTTCATTACCCAGGACTTGCTTGTTCACGTTGGAGAAAAGCCGGTGGTCTTAAGGAAAATTACTAGTGTCAAAATGGTGATGATCCCGAAGCATGTCCTTGTAGATATCATGCGTTTCAATTTGGTAGCAGAGGCTATCTGTATCCGTGAAGAGGAGTTTGGCACGATCCCCATACTTTGGTTGGATGTACTCCTAATGGAATTTATACATCGCGAGCTTGCTTAGTTCTAGAATAGTGAACCAAGAATAGGTAGGAAGATCGCACATCACCCGTCGTTGGCGTAGATTTATCTGCACAAGGTTGTCGTGCAGGATGTTGAAGGAATCGGCGTGGGGTAGTGAGGTGTATTTGATGGCTCGCTTGACGTCGGTGCATAGCTTTACGGTAAGACGCTTCTGTTTGTTCTCCATGGTCTTACCAAAGACCGAATTGTTAAAGAGCTAAAAAAAAAGTCTTTCTTGAATGGGGTGGTTGCGTTGTGTCTTTTCTCGGTATTGAAGACGATATAGAATTTCATCCACGGTCTCTGGTTAAATGCAAGAATTCTCTTAATGCGACGAAGCACTAATCCTTGTTGACGTTAACATTTCAGGAGGCGGTAGTGCACTACATATTTCTTCTTGTGCAGAAGGTTTGGGTCTAGCTTGGTGGTTGGTTTAATTTTGTGGTTCAAATCTCCTGCCAATCGTTTGGAATAGGGAGACACGTGCTCCTCCCTAATTTCGAACTTCTCGGGAGCAAGTGGATAATCGTTGTGGGCCTCGTGTAGTTCAACGGAATACTCGAGATCCACTTAGAGAATGTACCCGACTTCTGAACCGTCCGGCACGCCATCCACGTCGAAGGCTCTGATCTCTTCTTTCGTCAGGTATCGAAACTCATCGTTGGGAAGAGACTCGCACATTGCAAAACCGTATAAATTATTCATGTCCCAGTCGATGATGAACTGAGATGGTTGGCTAGCATCAAAATCAGGTAGGTACTTGTTGTTTGCTTTGGCAAACCTCTTCCCTATGAAGGATACTGCTCCACGAATGGCAGAAGTGATGAGGTTGTGTTTCCCTGCGTGTGTAAGCAATTCCAACTTTGGGCTAGTCTTCTTGAGGAGGGCCGACCAGCTAAACCCTGGAGCGGATACGTAGTAGCAGGGGTCTAGTTCGTTGTTTTCGAGGCAAACTTTTCTGATAGCTTCAAAAACATCCGCCAACAGGAAAACGTCCGTCATCTGGTAAATCTCGTGGTTAAGTCCAAACCTCTTCTCCCTCAAATTTAGCGCACGAACATAATCATCACCGTTTGCCTCTTCCTCTTTCAGCTCTGAGTAAAAAGCCGATCTCGGTGGGAAATCTTCCTCGTCGAAAACGGCCATGCTTTTTACATAGCTGTAGGGGTATACACCCTGCTGAGTCAGGAGATTCAAAATCGACTCCCAAGTCGCGACATCACAAAACCAAGCAGTTTGTCGTCCCGAGTCCAGAGCATCCTCGAGGATTAGGAACCTGCCACCTCCATTCTTATGATTCTTAATGAGTGTGTCCAGGGATGTTGCCATGAATCCAAAGCTGTCGATGAAGCGGATACCTACCCTCTTCGCTTTCTCCTGTTTAAAAGAGATTGTCATGGATTTAAATCGTTCCTCATTCCGCCCGATCACTTCCACCTTCCCTGGGAATGTATGCACAGCCTGAACTAGGAGATTCATGTCGTACCCCTTCAATCCATGAATTACGACGGGAATTGTTCGTTGTTCCCTCGCACTCAAGTTGCACTTGGAGTGGGCTGGTCCTCTATACTTCCCCGTGACGTGACAGTGGTTTCTAACCTTGCAATCTCCTTTCTTCGGTGGGTTTGGAATGAAGACTTGTCCGCAGTATCGACATGTGTTTGTATGAACAAAGCTATTTTGCTCATCGGGAGATAGATCTAGTGGTTTCGCATTTTTCAACAATGTGCAGTAATCTTCCGCTTCGTTAACCATGCACTTGAAAAATTCTTCTACCGCGTCTTCCTCGAGATAGTATTGTTGGTTCACAATCTCCCCTTCTGATCCCACCACGACGTAGCCAAAGCTGCAGGGCACGTGTTGCACGATTTTTGATAAAAAGCTTGTGGAGGGAATGGGGTGGGCGGTATCAACTGTTTGATTTAGGCATTCAAAGTCAGCATAGATGACTAGTGAAGGGTTTTTTTCGGTTGTGGTATCGAAACTCTAGTAGAAAGTTCTTCCCAGGCTTCTTGAAATCGAGAGCTTGAGCAGGATTTGTCTTGATGCACTCTTCGCGGTGTTTGAAAAGCATCCACTCCTTTCCAAACCCGGCAAAACAGTTTCTACAGTAGAATCCAGCATGTGAGCCAGATCGGGAGTAACGCAAGAGCGTCTTGAAATCAGAAATAGCGCAGTAGTGAGTGTTGAGTGGTGTATCATCCATGCTTGCATCTGCTTCTTCATCATCAGCTCTCGTCAACAAGAGAAGATCGATAGGTTGTCCGGAAAAGTTTTTGGAGACACGAATTGGGTGTAACCATTATCGCCCATAAGCGCAATTACGTTAATGGAGAGGTCATTAACTTTTTCGAAGGCGTCAATTTTACCGAGCTTCACCGGGTAGGTTAACATGGACGTATCGAGCAGGTCTTCGAATTCCTCATAATCCTCTGGGTTGATGCTGGTTAATCCCAGACCCGCGGCCAGAACAGAGTACAGAAAGCATTTTTCATCGTTAAAATTTTGAATGTTGATTACTGCTCCCTTCTTGGCACACAGCTCCTTCAGAAGTGGGGTATAGGATAAAGCTCGTAGGGAATTGTACCTTGCCACTCTGATGAGGAGGTTGTCTATGCGTGATATAACCCACCCGCTCCCTCGATGTGCAAAGGCATCAATGGAGCTCTGAATTTTGTCCAGAGCTTCATCGAATAGAGCAGGAACGTCGTTCGGGTTATAAATTTCCCCGTAACGAGACCAGAAGCCAAATTGTTCTACTGAGGTGTTCCAGACGAACTCCACTCCTAAACCAATCTGGACCTTACACGTTATTAACAGGTCCAAGCATACGACTATCAGAGCATGGATAGCGAGACGGGCCGAAACCAAAAATGTGAGCGGGTCTGTGATTTCCTCTTCTGGGATCAATGGCAACTCATACTGCCGATGGTTCAGGGATTCCCTGCAGGAGAGATGGGGAAGGGTTTCACACCCAGCCGAACCACGGAGCTGGTCGCTGAAGCAGCTGCATTCTTCGCGTTGGGTTAGGTGACGAGAGCGAATGTGGTTGCGCAGCTGGTGTTGCGACAAGAACACCTCAGCACAGTAAACACAAGTGAATACGGTCTTGGTAGACATGCTTTTATCTACAGATCAAAAAACGAACTGTCAAGGTCTTTATATATTAGAAAAATTTGCAAGATCAAATGAGATGTGAACTCTTTATATATAAGAAAAAATTGTACACTCTGTTTACAACATTAACCCAACTCGTCTAGATTATCGACCCAACTGTTAAACTTAGAGTCGTATCCCCGCCACTTGACCAAGTAACTGGTCTTTTTCCCCACTTTCTTAGTCTTTAACACTTTCTCCACCAGAAACAGGTCGGGAACGCTCGTCTTTTGCAGCTCCCACTTGTAAAAACCGCCCTGTACGCTTTCCCCGCCGTAATCTTTCAGAGTGTACGTGACAGGGTCAGTCTTCCTTACTTTATCTATAACGTAAATTTCGTTGGTCCAGTTTTGAAGGTAGATCTTGTTGAACAATCCTTTTACTTTCGAGATTCGTACATTATCCCCGACCTTAAATTTATTAGGTTTTGTTAATCGTTTAGGAACTGAGGGTTTTGGAAGTTTAACTTTTCCCTCGTTCACGTCTTTGGGCCTCGTCTTAATTGTTCTATGCACTGAACCGTTGTACTTGTCTAATAGAGAAGGAAGTAAGTCTACCCATTTATAACTGCCTCTACGCGTGAATTCCCGCCACGTCAAAGTCTTCAGCGTGCGGTTGAAACATTCGACCACGCTCGCTTTGGTCTCGGAGTAGGTGTGGTAGTGGTTGATGCCCAGTCTTTTCATCAGAGGGGAGAAGGTCGAGTTGAAAAATTCCGTCCCTTCATCGGATTGCAGTAGCCTTAGCTTGGTCGATACCAGCATTTTCTTAAAGGCGGTGGTAACGTCGACCGCGGACTTGGATTTGATCGGTTCTGCATGTGCGAACTTGCTATATACGTCTATCTGGGCGAGCAGGTACTTGTACCCTTTGTTGACTCGGGAGTATGGTATCATCTCGACCAGATCTATCTGCCACAGGTCGTCTACGAAGGTGGCTTTGGTCGTACGCCTAGGATAATGTCTACGAGCCGGTTTATGCAGTTCTTTGGCTAAAGTATCCATTTATTACGTTTACCATTTATTATTACAAAAAAAATTTTCCCATTTATTTAACTTTACACACCCATCCCCAACTTGACTTTAGCCTTCATGGCAGCGGCGACAGCTGCGGCAGCGGCTCACTCGCTCAACCCCGCTCTGGTAAGGGAGAAGACGTTATTCTTGGCCGTGGAAGCCAACTCCTCATCCACCCTATGTCTGTCTTCCAAATCGTCGCTGTTGGCGTAAGCTATGTCATGTTTTTACAAGCTTCGCCGAGAGTGTTGATCCCCACGTCTCCTCTCGCTTACCTCTCGCTCAGTTTCGTACCGGGGCCGCAAAACTTGTAGCCCGTGATGTGGAGTTCGATAGGTAGTTTATTTATCATCGTGTTTAACAGACCCGAGCCCTTCGTGGGAGCTTTAGATCGTTTGCGAGGGCCGCTTAGTAGCTTCTGAAACAGCGCCTTGTTTGAACCGCAGACCTCACATTTTCCCTTTAGGAGTTGACGTTTGTTCGATGTCGTGACGATAACCGGGTATGTGGTGCCGGTAACTCGTTTACACTTCAAATAATACATGATAGATTTTAATTTAATTGATTCGCTTTTACTTATAGAAAAAATTTGCATATAAAACATAACGATCCTTTTCAATGAAACTAATCAACAACTCACTTTTTTCTATATAAAACATAACATTCCTTTTCAACCTTACAAAATGAAACTAATCAATTATGACTCGATGGACGTCATCACCTTCGAGAAAAGCAAGAACCACCTCAAGTTAACGAAACAACTCAGGTGCATCATCTGCGGTGCGGCCGGGTGCGGCAAGACTAATCTCACACTCAATCTCCTCTGCAATGACGGTTGGTTAGAGTACGATAGGTTTACGTGTGTTCCAAGACCCTGTTTCAAAGCAAGTACAAACAGTTGAGGCGGGCCTTCGAAGAGACTTGTGTTGAAGTATCATCGTTCTGCTCTAGTTTGGAAGAGATACCGTTACGCGAACAACTGTTAGTAGACGGCGACGAGAAAAAGGAGAAAACCATGTTTTTATTCGACGACTGCATGATAGAAAAGCAGGATAAGATCGAGAGGTACTTCGCCTACGGATGTCACGCCAACGTGGACGTGTTTTACCTGTGTCAGACCTACAGTAGGATTCCCAAGCGCGTGATAAGAGACAACACCAACGTCCTGATGCTGTTCAGGCAAGACGATGCCAATCTCAAGCACATATACAGCAACCACATCGGGTGTGACTCGAGTTTCGAAGAGTTTAAGCAAACCTGCAGGGAGTGTTGGAGTTCCAACCCGTACGGATTTTTGACCATCGACAAGTCCAAACCCATGAAAGAAGGACGGTACAGACGCATGTTGGATTAGACATAGAAACGTGTTGGTGTTGACAAGAATGAGTGTTGGTGGTGACAAGAACAAGTGTTGGTGTCGACAAGAACGAGTGTTGATGTTGATAAGAACAAGAATTTGTGTCAACGACCACTCAATTTTCTTTACATAAATAAAAGGATCTCTAAAATGAATACCAAGAAACGAAAACGAGCTTGGGACCAGTACGAGGCCTTGAAACAACGACTCAAACGTAAATTCAGGGATGCCAAGCTAGAAAAGGTTAGCGAATCCAAGCATCTCACCAAGATATTCAAACTGGTAACAGATCCCATCAGAGAGCAGACCAAACTCCAAGCGAAAGAAAGCAAGGAGGCGGCCACTCACGTCAGCTCCAGATCAAAGAGTTGTTGGCCATCGAAGCCGGACAACAGAAACAACACGTACAACACGGGGAGAAACTTCGAAACATTCAGAGGGCCTTGGAAGCCGCGACCGGTCCCGTTAGAGACGAGGAAGAAGAAGAAGAAGTAGACTCGGAATCAGAGTTGGCTTTTAATACTGAGACAATGCGACGTTTATCTAGCTCGATGGGCCCACTCACTCCCGGCACCCTCAAGCATATCGAAGCCATGACTTCGAGTGCTGGAATGAGATACTTGCAAGAAGAGACTACTTTGCTAGACACCGTGCAACTAGGGCCACTTGCTACCGAGTACTTGAGCATGTTCGCTACTCGGGAGGCTTTGACCGACCCTACTTTCGGCATAAGGTACGAACCGGAAACTAAAAAGTACAAGATAGGCAACTCGGACGTGGATTTCGAAGGGGACGACGTGGTGGTGGGATGGAAAAAGTACAAGGGCACCAACGAATTGTGGCAGTTGATCATGCTCAAGAACCCTCGCAAACCGACCGACGATCATCCCAGTCTATTGGATTATCACGACATTCTCACGAGAAGCAGCGCGGTGTACCGAGACCACGATCCCGCGGCTAAGAGACTGAAGTCGAGCGCCGGTTACAAGTGCGCGACCTTCATCAAACCGGTGTTTGGGAAGACTCGGCAAGGGGAAGGTTACGCTACTTTCATTAAACCAGTTATTGGTAACCAGCAGCAGCAGCAACCGTCTAGACAAGGGGAAGGATACAGGTTTTACAAAGACCCCAACGAACTGTGCGAAAGTCTGAAACTGATCCGAGCTTCGAGAGATGCTGGTAATACTGGTCTAGATGAGGAGATAGTACACATTTACGCGGAGTTGAAAGCTAACGGTCTCTTGTCAGATGATGAGCACGGCAAGTTGATTAAAGAGTTTGGAAGATGTTAAAAGGCAAAAAGAAACTAATAAAATTTTTTTAACTAATAAAAGACTAAAGAAAAAATTTGTATTAATAAATGTTTAAGATCAATCGCAAACGATACACTTTCGTTAAGTGCGACATAAGGGGAACGATGCCTTCCTCGTCAATAGTTCTTTCCTCAAACACCACCGATTTCACCACCAAATTTTCAACACCTCTGCTGCTAACGGACGACGACACGGAGGGGTAGGAGATCGCCCTGGTCAACTTGGAAACGTACAACTCGATTCCGAATGTGAAAGCTTTCGAGTCAGATACGTTTAGGTACAGTCACAGCAATGGTAGGGAGTGGACGAAACTCATCATCCCGGAAGGTTCCTACGAATTGGAAGCGATAGAAAAGTACGTCTACGGGGAATGAAAAAGCGTCAGCATTGGGACGTCCCGAACGACGTCTCGCACGTTCGTATCGTCAGCAATCCCAATACTCTGAAATGCGAGCTACATATCACGAACAAACAATACAAGGTAGATTTCTCCGCTTCCGACCCAACAACCGTAGGGAAGTTATTCGGATTCGAACCAGGAGTTTACCTACAAGGTATCAGCGTCTCCAAGAACACGGCGAACATCCTCGACGTCAATTCCATCTTGGTACACTGCGATCTAATTAGCAATTCATACGTGAACGGATAGACGCAACCGACCCTGTACTCTTTCTTTCCAAACTGCGCACCAAGGTACAAGATAGTGCAATCCCCTCACAACTTGATCTATTTACCCGTAACCCGCAACACCTCGATTAGAATGTGGTTGACCGACCAGGACGACCGTCCGCTTAATTTGAGGGGGGAAACAGTTACTACGAGATTACACTTGAGTAAGACGAAATGAAAATAATACTTGTAAAACAACCCAAAATTTTTTTTAATAAATAAAAGGATATAATGAGAACAAATTAAATGTTAGATTTTAAAACTAACAAACCATCTACCGGACATCTACCATCACCACCGTCTACCGAATCCCAAGCTAAACGCTGACAAGTCCTGACTCCATCGAACGCGGCCTATCTCGAAAGTCTCATCTCCAACACGAAATAGAGGCTGTAGAAGGTTATCTAAATGTCCAGGAACCTTTTACCCTGGACGAATCCATGGTAGAGTACAATTACCACGACTACACTCCGATAGTGGGAACGAACTTGAACAACGTTAACTCGGAACTTAGAATAGTCGTTCAAAACCAGGACTTGTTCACTCACCCTCATCAAAGTTACCTGTACGTAAAAGGTACCCTGGTAAAAGCGAGCGACGGGTCTGCTTACGCCGCCACTGACAAGATAGCTCTCGTGAACAACGCGATAGCCTACCTCTTCTCGAACATCAAGTACCAGATAGGGGACAAGACCGTGGACGAGAACAATCACCCGGGATTTGCCAGCACCATCAAGGGAATCATCTCCTACAGCCTGCAAGATCAGGCCCACGTAGCTAATAGGGGATGGTTCCTAGACGGTGCCAGCACCAGTACGGCCGACGACGGAACGAATACAGTCTTCAAACACAAGAGAGACGTCCTTCTCAGCGCTCACACTCTGAAAGGTTCCTTCGCCTATACCATACCTCTCTAGCATTTGATGGGATTCTTCAAAGATTACACGAAAGCGATTTACGGGGTTCAGCAAACGTTGACTTTAATAAGAGCTGCCGACATGAACGCCATTTTCAGGGACACGGGAGTCGCTCCGGGCAAGATCGTTCTAGATCAAGTTTCCTGGCGTCTCCCTCACGTAACACCATCCGGCGCTCAGAAAAATAGGTTGTACGTACTCGTGGATGCTGGGATCACGGTACCCATGGCTTTCAGGCACTGGTATTCGGATATGCTCGATTTACCTACTGCAACTAGCTGTACTTGGAGACTGATTACCATGAGCTCGATTGAGAAGCCGAGATATGTCATAATTGGATTTCAAACTGGGAGAGACGGAGATCAAAAGAAAAATCCGGCCGTGTTTGATCACTGCAGTCTAACGGATGCTCACGTAACTCTGAATTCCGAGAGGTATCCGTTGTTAGATCTGAATGCGGATTTTGCCAGCGGAAACGTTTCGAGTAGATATCAAGACCTAGTGAACTTTAGGAAGCAGTACTACGGAGAAATGCAAACGGGACCCGCTTTCGACGTGTCCACGTACGCCAAGAACTTCGCGTTAATCTGCTTCGACTGCAGTAAGCAAAGCAAACGCCTCAAATCGAGCGTGATAGACGTGTCTTCGAGGTTCAAATTCGGGGTGCAAGTACCCCCCAGCACTAGATGCCACGCTTTAGTCATTAGCGATTGATTGATGAGCTTGAAGTTGGACAAAAGTTAAGTCGAAGTGATAGTGTGAAGAAACTTAAATACGTTAAATGAAAAAGAATATTAACTAAAAAATTTAAATATATAAAAGAATCGTTAATTTATTTCTACTCTCATCACCAAACATGTACGGAAAAGCCATCATAGGTCTAACCGCGGCCCAAAAGAAGCGAATGCTGAGTCAAATTAAAGCCGTCAAAACACCCAGCATTCGTCTAGCCAACTCTCAACTTAGGACGGGGAAGGTGGCCCTACCCGTCACCAAGAGGCAACAGTCCAGAATACGAAAAGCTAAAACGAGCGGCGAGGGATTGAATCTTAAATTTTCACGCACGCAAGTCAAGAAAGGAGGGTTTCTCCCCCTGCTTTTCCCAATTTTAGCAGCCTTAGGAGCGGTTGGGGTGGAGCAGCCGGAATAGCCAAGGCTGTCAATTACTCCAAAGTTAACTCGACACAGCTGAAAGAAATAAAACGTCACAATGCCAAGATGGAAGCACTCGCCACCGCTTCTAAAAAAAGGGGAGGATTGGGGAGAAAAAAAAACAGTGTGGGCGAGGATTTTACATGAACCCGGGGTATCTATGAGCAGACCCTTGAAAAACTTGGACCTCACCAAATATGCCAAGAAGCTAGGAATAAATACGTTTTGAGGGGTCTACAACAAAGATCTACTACCTACATGCCCCAAAGCGATCAAGTGCGGAATAATAAACTTGCAAAATTCGAGAGAAGGTGAAGGAACTCACTGGACCGCTTATTTGAATAAAATAGGTTCGTGCGCATTTTATTTCGACAGCTTCGGCCTTAAACCGTCGAAAGAAATCTACAATTACCTTCAAAACAAGAAAATTATATGTAATCAGAGAAGAATTCAAGGGGTTAACGAAGTATTGTGCGGACAGTATTGTTTGTTTGTGTTGTCACATTTAAATAAAGGTTATACCAAGTTATTCGAAGTGGTCAATAAAATAAAGCAATAAGAAAAAAAAGTGACCACTCGTTTATTTATTTATTATTGCTGCTATACTCGTTTAACAAAACGTCATGTACAGATCTAGCTGGAAATAGACATCTTCAGCAACAAAATCTGCGGTACCTCAATGCCTACTTTAGTTAAACGTTTATCTGGCGAGTCGTAATTATCTTCAGGCGTCAAATTAAATCCTACTCCCTTTTTCCCTTTTATTGCGTCTGTTAAATCCTCTGTTCGTTTTTTGTTCTCTTCAAAACTCGACCAAATTTCTCAACAGACATGATTTTTACTTTAATATTTATAAAAATAAATAAATAAATACTTCAATCATTCAAAGTATAGGTTTGAGTTTGCGGTGTGCTAACCATGTTTGAGTTTGTGGGGTGCTAATCATTGGTAGAAAAAAATCAATATTCCAACTAGCCAGAGGATCAATGTGCTTACCTGCAGGCATGGAATATTTCTCACTATACAAGCACCTGATGCCAGTTTATAGCAGTCTACTTAAATCACTAACACCAACTTCCGACAGGTTAATTAAAAAATTACACCAGTTTACCTTTAAATTGTAAAAAAAAAACTCTCATCGCGAGCATAAACCACTTACCTTCGTCTTTTGCTGTCTGTGCAGGAAAGAACGCAATTTTTTATTTGCCTGACCAGTTGGTGGAATATTCTAGAATGATATGACACGTCATTATTTAATTGCCAGGCAGCAGCGCAGGTGGCTCCCAGACATCAGCAAATCAATTATCTCTTTGCGAGAGCGTGCAAGCAGCTAGCAGTTTTATTAAGAGGTAGAATTTAACGCCAAAAAATAAATAAATATAAATAAATAAAGATAAAGATGAACGACAGAAGCAAATGTGAGGATGTCATTTAGAAAAAAATGGTGGTACTAGCAGTTAAAAAAATTACTCTAGTCTATAACTACCTACCATTAACATCACTTCTTCAACTTATAATCTCAGTGTACTGGTTAGGATGGACGCCACACATTCGATCGAGCCAGGTTCGAAACCGGCTGCAGGACATAAGAGAATTTATTTTACTTACATTTTATTTATTCATTTTCCCCTTAAGTACCCACCACCTAGTCTATGTGGGGCCTAAACGGTCGCTCCCACGGTAAAACTTGTAGAGATCGATATGAAAGAGGATAAAATTCCGAGTAAAGTTGGCCTCTCGCGTTTATTTCGTCCCGTTGCTCCTTCTGTACCAAAAAAAAAACGGTTTACATGATGGCGGCCATCTTGTGCGTCCGTCCGTCTGAGGCTGTCAAATTGCATTATCCCCCTACTCTCGTTTCATGCTCAAAAAGTGATTCGACTCAAGAAATCCTAAGGCTGGTCCTGACTAGACTTTGGTCTTGCTTTGGGAGTCAGCTATCTGCATAACGTCCATCTGGCTGCACGGCCTGAAGCTTTCGACACGTTGCGTTTTTTATTTATTGTTCCAAAATCGATTCGTTTAGGAACCTCACTGGTTATAAGGGCCATATTCATAATGACGGGTCAACTAAAAGTATGAGCTGGTACTTTGCTAAGTTAGGGCGAAGCCTGAGCCTAGCTGAGACTCACTTTGGTATACATAATGAAATCTAGGCTCAGGCTTAGCAAAGTAAAGCTTTGGCATAAGTTTGAGCCTAACTCATACCTACCAAAGAAGAGCTTTGAGGAAAACACAAATACACAAACAGACAAATAATGGGGAAACGTAATAATATTAATAATTAATTATAATAATTAGAATAAAAAACAATGTACGAAGTTTACAATTGTGAACTTGTTTTTTTTCATAATACAAAAGTGCATACAATACAGTACTGACTTTACATAGACTTCATTTTTATAATTTCAAAGCAAACCATTGATATTTAACAAGAATTTATTCTAAAAATAATTTTTTCTATAATAATGATTGTCAAAGCGAGTAGTCGGCTCCTTTAGGTCTTCCCGAAACGTGTGATGGCAATCCCAGCATAGACCGAAGATCTGTTTTGCTGAACCAGGTCACAAGTGACAAGAAAGGAAGCCCACACATTGGGGCACTTGGGTCACTCCCCCCCCCCCCCCTGCCCCTTCTTTTGGTACTTTTCAGTAAATAAAGATAAGCTATTAAAAGGCTATTGAAGGATTAAATACTGATTCCAGAGTTACAAGTTCAATACGGCCCGGCCATTTAGTTATTTTTTTGAATAGCTCTATTTTTAGACATCTGTTTTAGAATGCATGGGGGGGGAATGGTGCTTGCACAGTTTTTTTCTGTTCTTTGCCCTTCTTTTCGATGGCTGCTTTTTCTTCCCCCCTCCATTTGAAAGTGTGTGGGTGCCTACGGTGACTGAAAAAATACATCGCCAGCAATCATCAAGGACCACATTCAGAAGATAGATCCAGAGGTTTTGCTGAACCAGGTCGCAAGTGAAATGAAATGGGCACAATTGCGCACACTGGGGCACTTGGGTCACTGTCCCCTCCTCCTCCCCCCACTCCTACTTTTGGATGCCCTTTCGGTACATAAAGATAAGCCATTACAAAGGCTATTCAAAAATTAAAATACTGAATCCAGGGTCCCAAGTTTGTTCAATATGACGCGGCCATTTCCAGTATTTTTTTAAATTTGGGTTAGCTAATTTGGGATAGCTAATTTGGGATTTTTTTACCGTTTTTTTTAGAATACATGGAGAAATGGTGCTTGCACCTTATTGAAAATGTTGCTCTTTGTATATTTTTTAATGATCTTTGCCCTTCTTTCCGACAGCTGCCCTCCACCCTCCCCGTTTGAAAGTCTGTGGGCGCCCACAGTGAAACAGTAAATAAATACGTCATCAGTCGAATTGCTACAAACAACCATACCATTGCCATGTCAGCAATGACCTGAGCCACAAGACACGTAAAGAAAAAATGCTGGAAAGCACAGGAGCTGTAAATAGTGAACATTTCCTTGGTGAGCTGTAGCTCTGGACCGCTTCCTTTCACCTCCCCCCAGTTTTGCATATTTTACCTCACCTTGGCATTTGGTCCCCCCCCCCTCCCCTTCCTGCATATTACTGCTGTCATACACGTGATTACTGCTTTAAAATTGTTTACATGGCGGGTATATAAATTTGTGTACTTTTTGATATAAATTTTTATTCAATTTTTGAGCTCATTTGTTTCACAGATAGATGACTAAAAATTTGAGATAATAAAATTAGTCTGATGATCCAATATTGTCTGACAAACTAAAAAAATTTTATATCATTGGCCCCCCCCCCCCCCCCAACCCCGTCCAATGCCTCCACAGGCCCACGGGCCGTCCCCCTTGTCATCTGTCCGGATCGCATGGGCCTTAAGTGGCCCCTAACCAGGGAAGTCCCTAAACGAATCGATTTTGAAACGGTAAATAAAAAACGCAATACGTCGAAAGCTTTAGGACGTACAGCCAAATCGATGTTATGCAATGTAGCTGCCTCCCAAAGCAAGCCCAAAGTCTAGTCACGACCAGGCTTAGGGCCATATTCATAATGACTGCTCAGCGTGAGCTAAGCATGAGCTCGAGCTCAGCTTAGCAATTTGATATTCATAATGACACCATAGCACGAACTGAGCAAGGACTCAGACTTCACTATGAGAATGACTTTGCAAAGTTTGAGCCTCGGTCACTTCGTATACATAATAGCAAAGCAAAGTCGTGGCTCATGCTCAAAAAGTGAGTCGACTCAAGAAATCCTAAGGGCCGTATTAACAATGGCGACTTTGTGCGAGCAAAGTCTGAGGTCGATCTTGGATCAGCAGTTTGGTATTAATAATAGGAATCCAAGCCGAGACTCAGAATTTGCGTGAGCGCGATTAGCAAAGCTTCAGCCATGACTTTTGTGGTATTAACAATGACCTACCAAAGTCATGGCTCTGACTTTATATGTGAGTCGACTCAAGAAATCCTAAGCCACCAGTAGACTTTGGGCATGCTTTCGGTTGCTTCCCTGCAAAACAACGTATTAACAGAGCAGCCAAGGCATATAAAACGCCGAAACTAATAAACTGAAATAATAATAATACTTTCAAATAAACATGAAAAGCAACCCTGTTTATTCCATTGTAAGTTTTATCAAACCCATTAGCTACGTTTCTATAAAATGCCACAATTTTTCATTTTTTCCCCTTTTCTTCCGTGTATTTTTATTTTTGCAACTATTTTTACTGTTTAAAAACATAATTTTCAAAACGTAATTACCAAACCAAACGCACGTCTGAAACGAGAAAATGTGAGTGTACTTGTAACAATGATTTCGAATTTATACAACACCCACTCCACCACCCCCCCCCCTCTACATGCCCAACTTTTCGTTCAGTCTGCCCACTGTAGGGTTACGAAAAAATAACAGTTTACATCAACACTTCAGGTTCATAGTGCCTTTACAAATCACATTCCGCAGATCCTACAAATATTGTCTTGCACTTTAGGTTAGGCCATCCTTTTTTCAGCTTTTTTCAGGGGAGGTTGTGTAGGACACCAGCGACCAAAAAAAAAGCAAAGAGCACTAAATAACGTCGAAGAGCAACATTTCCAATGGAAGATGTAAAGCCATAACACTAAAGCTACAATTTAATGTACAGAACCATCGTGTAAATGGAAATGAGTAGCTAAGGTGCGGTATGCAGTTTTCCATCCAAAGCATCAACAATGCAGAAACAATTGTCAAACTTTCGTAACCTCTGGGTCATTCACTCGTAAAGCTGCTTTCTGTTTGGATGCTGATAAACGAAGTACGTCAGGGTTCACACAAGATTGCACAAAAATAAACTCATGCACTTTAAGGGTTTTTTTCCAATATAATTTTTCAAGGACTCTTCAAAGGCCCATTCTTAATAACAAACTTGCCAACGACATACCGGTGTCACTAAACAGTAACATAATCATGTTTTATTAGTGCAAAATGCTGGAAGAAAAAATAGTTTTTTAGCGCAAATGGTTGGGAAAAAGCAGCGTTAGAGGCCCGATGGAAAAAAAAGGGCAGGAAAAAAAAGCTGCAGTAAATTAAGCCTTAGGAAAAAAGAATTTCCAAATTCTGTTGTTATAGGTTAGTTTCAGTCGCCTTGGCTGGATTTTCCCGGGTAGGTGTAAGGAGTTTTACCATGTACGTTTTTTATCCTCTGGCTTTTTTTGTTAGCTTTTCCCCCAAGAATCGTTTTAATAGCTTAGTAAACAACTGATGAAAAAGCATTTAGATATGCGCAGGTACATTTTACAATAAACATGCAAGTTACTTAAAGCAAACGGCAAATTTTGTCTTTATCTTGCTCAAAGCAGGGGCATTATTTAAAATCGCGACAAAAAAATTAAATTCAAGGATTTCCAAAGACGTGGCTAACAATTTCAAGGAATTCAAGGCCTTCAATTTTTCTTATAAATTTAAGCATTTTCAAGAACTTCAAGCACCTTCTGCCAAACCTGATACGTTGGCAAGTCAACTTCTGAGGGTAGTTTTTTATAATGGTTTTCAGCCAAAGTCTAGCTTAGCAAAGATCAGATTTGGATTTCATTATTAATACCAATCTGAGCCTGAGGTTGGACTAAAGCTTATCAAAGCTCGTGCTCGTACTTTGTGTTAAGTTGTCATTATTAATAAGAGACACAATCAAAGTCTGAGGTCGACCTCTGACTTTGCCCTCACTTATCAAAGCACGAGCTCAGACTTAGATTTAACTTTCCATTATTAATACGGCTGTAAGCCTAGTCGTGACTAGACTTTGGTGTTGCTTTTGGAGTCAGCTACTCTGCATAACATCCATTTGGCTGCACTGCCTAAAGCTTTCGACGCATTGTGATTTTTATGTTACCGTTGCAAAATCGATGCCAACGTGTCACCAACATAATCAATGGTTGGCCAACGTTGGGCCAATCATCTAATGTTACTTGGGTATTCAAGGATTAAAAAACTGATTCCAGGGTCCCAAGTTCGTTCAATGTGGCAAGGATATTTCTATTATTATTTGTATTTGGGTTAGCTACTTTTTTAGACTTTTTTTTAGAATATATGGGGGGGGGGTTGATTGATGCTTGCACCTTATTGAAAATGTTGCTCTTTGTATATTTTTTTTACCTTTGCCCTTCTTTCCGATGGATGTTTCCCCCACTCCGTTTGAAAGTCTGTGGACACCTGCAGTGACACAGTGAACAAATACGTCGTCAGCCGAATTGTTGCAAACCACCATACCATTGCCCCACCAGCAATGGCCTGCACTACAAGAGAGACGTAAAAAAAACACACTAGAAAGCACGCGAGTTGTAAACAGTCAACATTTCCTTGGCGAGCTGTATTTCTGGACCGCCTCCCCCTACTCTTTTGGGAATTTTGACCTCAACTTTGCGTTTGTTCCCCCTTCCTCACCTTCCGCACATTACTGCTGTCAAACACGCAATTACTACTTTAAAATTTGTCATACAGCGGGTATACAAATATGTGTATTTTTTAATTTAAATTTTTATACAGGTTTTGAGTTCATTTGTCTCACAGACAGATGAATAAAAATTAGTCTGTTTGATGATCCAGCTGACTATTATAACTGATACTGTCTGACAAAAACTACTATTCTTGAATAAAAAACAAAATTGATTTCATTTGTCCCCCACCCCATCCAATCCCTCCACGGGCCCATGGGCCGGCACCCTTGTCATCTGCCCGGATCGCATGGCCTTAAACGGCCATTAGCAGGGGGAGGGGTAATCATCTACATGGAAAATCGTATAATTGAAAGAATGTATACAATATAACAGTGTAATGGAAAATCCTCTAACACGAAATTCGTGTAATGGAAAATCGTCTAACACGAAATTTATGTAATGGAAAATCATCTAACATGATATTCGTATAATGGAAATTCGTCTAAATGTCCCTGCGTCGATCGTGCTGCCGCGCTCATTACGGCTATACGTATAACATCAGAAACTGTATGCATATTATTGTCCAGTTAGACGTTTATCCATTATACGATTATCGATTATACAATATTCTGTTTAGATGATTTTCCATTATACGATATTCCGTTTAGATGATTTTCAATTATACGATACTCCGGATTAGATAATTTTCCATTATATGATATTTCGTATAGAGGATTTTACATTTTTTTATTTATGGAAATATTACACAATTATTCCATTAGATGATTTTCCAGTTAGGGCCATATTCATAATGACGGCTACGTGTGAGCTAAGCATGAGCTCGAACTCAGCTTAGCAATTTGGTATTCACAATGACACCATAGCATGAGCTGAGCACGGACTCAGGCCTCACTGTGAGGACGACTTTGCAAAGTTGGAGCCTCGCTCAGTTCGTATACATAATGGCAAAGCGAAGTTGTGGCTCATGCTCAAAACGTGAGTCGATTCAAGAAATTCTAAGCCTGATCGTGACTTTGGACCTGCTTTGGGAGTTAGCTGCTCTGCATAACATCCATTTGGCTGCACGGCCTAAAACTTTCGACGCGTTGCATTTTTTATTTACCGTTCCGAAATAGATTAGTTTAGGGACTTCCCTGATTAGAAGCCTATAAAGGTCCATGCCGGTCCAGGTATATGACAAGGGCACCGGCCCATGAGCCCGTGAAGGGAGGCAGGGGGGGGGGGGCAAACAAAATCAATTATGTTTTTTATTCAAGAATAATAGTTTTTGTCAGACAATATCAGTAATAATAGTCATCTGGATTATCAGACCAGGGCCAAATTCATAATGACGGCTCAGCATGAATACATAATACGCTCACTTCGTATACATAATGGCAAAGCCAAGTCGTGGCTCATGCTCGAAAAGTGAGTCGTCTCAAAAATCGTAAGCCTGGTCGTGACTAGACTTTGGTCTTGCTTTGGGAGTCAGCTACTCTGTATAACATCAATTTGACTGCACGGCCTAAAGCTTTTGACGAGTTGAGTTTTTTATTTATCGTTCCAAAATCGATTCATATAGGGACTTCCCAGGTTAGGGGTGGGGCGTTGGAAGAAAGTCTAACTGGAAAATCGTCTAATGGGATAATTGCTTAATATATGCATAAATAAAAATCTGGAAAATCCTCTAAACGGAATATCATATAATGGAAAATCATCTAAACGGAATATCGTGTAATGGATAAACGTCTAACAGGACAATAATATACGTGCGGTTTTGGATGTTATGTGTATGGCCGCAGTAAGCACGGCAAAGCTAGCGAGGCACGGACATTTAAACGATTTTCCATTGTACGAATTTAATCTTACACGATTTTCCTTTTTACTGTATACATCCTTACAATTATGCGATTTTCCATTTAGACGTTCACCCTCGCCCCGTCAGGGGCGGCTTAAGGGCCATGTGATCCGGGCAACTGACAAGGGCACCGGCCCATGGAGGGATTGGAAGGGGAGGAGGGAATGAAAGCTTGTATAAGATTGTATAAAAAATTGAAATTAAAACGTACATATATTACTATATCCGCCGTGTGAAAAATTTTAAAGTAATTATCACATGAATGACAGCTGTAATATGCAAGAGGGGAGGGAAGGGGGAGCAAACGCCAAAATCGGGGGGGGGGGAGGGGGCGGCCCAGAGATACAGCTCGCCAAGGAAATGTTGACTATTTACAGCTCGCGTGCTTCCTAGTATTTTTTCCCGTCTTGTAGCGCAGGTCATTGCTGGCATGGCATTGGTATGGTGGTTTGCAGCAATTCGGCTGACGATGTATTTGTTTACTGTGTCACTATAGGTGCCAACAGACTTCCAAACGGGGGAGGGTGCGGGAACATCTGTCGGAAGAAAGGCAAAGATCATTAAAAATACACAAAAGAGCAACATATTCAATAATGTGCAAAAGCACCATTCCACCCGCCTAAGAAAGAGGTCAAAAAAATCTTTGCCAAATTAAAAAAAAAAATACTAGAAATGGCCGGGCGATATTGACCGAACTGTGTACCCTGGAATTAGTATTTTAATCCTTGAATAGCCTTTGTAATGGCTTATCTTTATTTACTGAAAGAGCATCCAAAAAAAGGGCGGGTTGGAAGGGGGGGGGAACAGACTAAAGTGCCCCAATGTGTGGGCGTCCCTTTCTTGTCAATTGCGACCTGGTTCAGCAAAACACATCTTTGGTCTCAGCTTGGATTTTCATCGGACGTTTCAGGAGACCAACAGGAGCCGATTACTGGCTTCGACAATCATTATTATAGAAAAAAATATTTTTAGAATAAATTCTTCTTAAATATCAATGATTTGTCTTCAAATTATAAAAATAAAATCTATGTAAAATCAGTAATTGTATTTTATGCTCTTTTGCATTACTAAAGAAACAAGTTCACAAGTGTAAGCTTCGTACAGTATTGGACAATGAAATTTAGACAGTTCAGAAGGGGCAACTACACGTCTACATCGATTAATCATGCCTGGTTATGGGAAATCCTTAAATATTACGAAGTTGTGAAATTCAATAAACGAATAATATTAACCGTAAAATAAATATAATACTGTGTCTACTATTGCAACTGAAAAAATAAAATTTGTTGAACACAGAATGAAGTCAGTCATTCACATAAACTACAAATCTCTATTTATGGAATCTGGATAGGTCAAGAAAATGTGATGGTTTGTTCACAGTCTCAGGAAAAAAGTATCATTATGCGCGACAAAACCTATCTGTAAAGTATTCAATTGACTTTAAAATACTCCTTTACTCCATTTAGTTATGGAAAATCCTTAAATATCCTTAAGCAACAGTTTTAAAATTGATTTTAATTTAAAGTCGATTTGAAAGTCAATTTTGCGGTTTTATTTTAAAGAAATGCATTCAAGAAACGTTGAATTTAAGAATAAAAAAGCCATGGAAAGACAACCCTAGGGAAAAGAAACCAGGAAAAAACATCCAATGGAAAAAAAAAAACAAAGAGAACAATTTCCGCAGAACGAAAGCCCAAGGAAAAAAGAATGGACAGTAACTGACCATGGAAGAAATATGCCATGAAATTTTTTTTAAATATCAGAGATAGGAAAATAGCCGAAGGAAAACAATCATCCGAGGAAAAAACTGAGGAAAGAAAAAGCATAAGGAAAAAAACAGTTTCCTAGTGAAATTTCTTACCTACCTTAGGTTTGTTTAATATCTCCAATGTGTAGTGCAGTCACAACCCGCACTACTGCACTGTGACTGAGGTTGGCACTAATGACCTAGTTGTCGACGCGCCATTAAGCCTCAATACCCCCCTCGAACCCAACCTATAAAAACAAAAACAAAAACACTAAACAAAACAGTAAACAGTTTCCTTCGGTTATCTCCGTGGCCTTTTTTTTCGCGGCTTCTTTTTCTCTTTGACTCTTTTCCAGTCTTTACATAACTTTAATACACATCCGGAGTTTCATTTTCTGCAGTGTGTTGCCGGCAGTGATTAGTAGAGGTTTTACAATGTTTATTCTTCCCGCTCGAATTTCCTCTCTCCCTCCCCACACGTTTCCCTCCCAATGCGGTCTGATTGAGTATTGAGTAAGGGAACATGCCGAGAAATGAAGCTCCTGAGTTTAATACCTTCATCAATTGAGAACGAAAGTTAGAGGTTCGTTGAATGAAGTTCAATCGAAGATTTATATTATTAAAAAACTGTAAGCTGATCTGGTTGAACGAATACCGACCATGTTGATGCTTTTGTGACCTTGTATTCCTATGCCCCCTCTCCATTAAGAGGTTGCCTCATTTGTTGGCTTTGGAATCAAAGTTTGGAACTGAACACTTCACGACAATCTGGTCACAAAACATGGGACAATTCAACCTCGCACAAACGTTTCCAATATCAACTTGCATGTTACGAATTTAACTTCAACGAATGCAAGCCCCAACCCCCGTTTTTTTAATTTTTTGGTTGGTTGGAGGCGGGGATTGCCCCTGAGTTCTGCTCCCCCCCCCTACCACCCCTCTCAGTGATTCCGTCGCTGGTTCAGTCAGTAATTAAAATAAAAATAAAACTAAGTCCAATGTTTCCAGAATTTTCATTTGCAGATTGCATTTTGTCGGTGAATATTAGTTCCCAAAGTAAAATCATTAACACTATTTTCTTACACCCACAAAGGACAAAAGTGCATTAAGCCAATGTTTAAACCGCACCAAGCCTTGTCCTATCCAGACTAACTTATTACTGCTCAGTCTGCAAGTCGGTGCTCACTTCGAACGCCCCTACCCGTGCACGAGAAGTGGACTCTTCATCCTAGAGTGTTTAACAGCTAAAACTGGCCATATTCACAATGACGGCTCAACTCAAAGTCTGAGCTGGTACTTTGTTAAGTCAGGGCGAAGTCTGAGCCTAGCTCAGCCTCACTTTGGTATACATAATAAAATCCAGGCCCATACTTAGCAAAGTAAAGCTACTGATCGTTGGTCTTCTTTCCGAAGGATTCTCCCCTTTCCCTCGTTTGAAAGTCTGTGGGCGCCTACAGTGATCCAGTGAACAAATAAGTCGTCAGCCGAATTGCTGCAAACCACCATACCATTCCATGCCAGCAATAACCTGAGCCACAAGATAAAAGGGAAAAAAAACGTTGGGAAGCACGCGAGCTGTAAGTAGTAAACATTTACTTGGCGAGCTGTATCTCTGGACCGCCTCCCCCTCCCCCTTTTAGATTTTTGACCTCATCTTGGCATTTGCTCCCCCTCCCCGCGTATTACTGCTGTTATACACGTGATTACTACTTTAAAATTTTTCACACGGCGGGTGTACAAATATGCGTACTTTTTAATTTAATTTTTTTTATACAATTTATTATAAAATGTTATACAAGATTTCATTTTCCCCCACCCTGTCCAAGCCTTTTATGGGTTCATGGGCCGGCGTCCTTATCGTCTGCCGGGATCACGTGGGCCTTAAGCGGTCCCTAACGGGGCGACGGGTAATCGTCCAACTGGAAAATCGTATAATAGGAAGTACGTATACAGTATAAAATCGTCTAACACAAAATTCGTATAATGAAAAATCATTTAAATGTCCCTGCCTCGATCGCGCTGCCGCACTCGCTGCGGCTATACATACAACATAAGAAACCGCACGTATATTATTGTCCAGTTAGTTGTTTACCCATTATACGAATATCTATTATACGTTATCCGTTTAGATGATTTTCCATCATATGATATTCCGTTTAGAAAATTGTCCAGATTTTTTATTATGCAAATATTAAGCAATTGTTACGCCCCTAACCAGGGAAATCCCTAAACGAATCAATTTTGGAACGGTAAAAAAAACGCACTTGTCGAAAGCTTTAGGATGTGCAGCTAAATGGATGTTATGCAGAGTAGCTGACTCTCAAAGCAAGACCAAAGTCTAGTCGCGTCCAGGCTTAGGATTTCTTGAGTCGACTCACTTTTAGAGCATGAGCCATAACTTGGCTTTGCCATTATGTATGCAAAGTAAGTGAGGCTCAAACTTTGCAAAGTCATTCTCACAGTGAAGTCTGAGCCTGTGTCGGCTCATGCTATGTAGTCATTATGAATACCAAATTGCTAAGCTGAGCTCGAGCTCATGCTTAGCTTACGCCGTCATTATGAATATGGCCCTTAGTTTTTTTAGTAAAACAAAAGAGCATACAACACAATTACTGACTTTACATAGATTTCATTTTTATAATTTTGAAGATAAATCATTGATATTTAACAAGAAGTTATTCTAAAAAAAAATTTTCTAATAATAATGATTGTCAAAGCCAGTAGTCGGCTCCTTGTTGGTCTTCCCGAAACGTGTGATGAAAATCCCAGCTCACACCAAAGATTTGTTTTGCTGACCTAGGTCGCACGTGACAAGAAAAGGAAGCCCGTACGTTGGGGCACTTGGGTCACTCCGACCCCCGCCCCTTCTTTTGGATGCTCTTTCAGAAAATAAAGATAAGCCATTACAAGGGCTATTCAAGGAAATACTGATTCCAGGGTTACACGTTCAATATGGCCCAGCTATCTAGTTTTTTTTTAAGAATAGCTATTTTTAGAACTATATTTTTAAATACATGGGGAAAATAGTTCTTGCACCTTTTTTTTAATGCTCTTTGCCCTTCTTTTCGATGGAAGCTGTAAAGGATTTGGTGGAAAGCAGGCCCTTCTGAGCAATCCCCCGGTTTCCCTTGCAGGCCCTCTGCTAATTTTTTTGCATTTAAAAAAGTGTCCTGCGTGTAACTCGTTGGGTTACTCATCAAGAAAAATCCGTGCTATTTAAATATTTTTTGCGGGTTTTTTTTTTTTTTTTACAAGTACGCGTATTTTTTTTTTTACGGATGAGGGGTGTCACTTTCTTGTGCATGGACCATTTGATACGGGGAGGGGTGGGTATAAAAGGCTCGGATAATTACGTCGATCTTCATATCAGCCATGACTGCCAAGTACAAGGTAGTCTCAAGGTTCCATTGCGGGAAATGCAAAGTTGACTTTTTATCACGAAAAGAGGTGGAAAGTCATTTGCTGAAGCCTTGCATTTTAAACTTTGCTTGTCTCGATTGCAGAGGACTCGTTTCTTCCTACGATGAAATTTTGGCACACAACGACCGATGCGATGGAAAAATGACCACGCTTGAAAAAAATCAAGTTTGAATGGGCATATTCCTGGGAAGCTTGTCGGAAGTATTTTCCCGATTTGGAACGAACTATAGTTCATATCAGAATTTCACATTCATATAATCTTCTTCCAGGAAAAAAAAAAGGCAGAGCAAACTATTTTGAGCAACCATCAGGAATACCCCCTGTAGATGGGGCCTGTGAGACGGTCTTCTTTCTTCGTGGTACCACATATTCATACATTTACACATTCATACATACATGTATTCCCTCACACCGCGAGAATAATTGTAGAATAATATGAGAAAAGCTTGGTTGAAAATTATTTGAACCATCGTGATACGAGTAGCACTTGGAATATTTTTCCATTTACACACAACTTAAGAAATATAACTGTTATGTCTAATTACAGCACAAAAATTTATCTACCATCCTAAGGCCTCTGAATTAGCTCACAGAGAATTTGTCTTGTACCACTCAATACGAACAAAAAACGTTCGTGAGTATTATGGCGCCAATAAAACTCAATAGGACACGTACTCATTCACTAGAGTGGTTAATCGAGCGAAATAATTCTGAGAATAAACATCGCACAAAGGATAACTAGAGCAGGAATTACGTGCATTATTTATTAATCATTATTATATTATTATATATTATATTATTAATTCTTATTAAAAATTATTAGCTAATATTATTATAAAAAAGAATTATTAATAATAAAATAAATGTTACTTAACTGATTTCCATCTGGAGTGAGTTCTCCTTTTTATAGGAAAATCTGATTTCCCATAATGCATCTCAAGGGAAAACCCCTCTTGCTTCATCTGCTGGGGATTCCCCTTGGGATGCATTATGGGTAATATTTTCCGCATAAAAAGGAGAACTCACTCCAGATGGAGTTCAGATTTCAACAGGAAGCTCAAGGAGGGATTCAGTTAAGGTAAGTAACATTTATTTTAATAATAATTAATAATATATTATTAATAATTAATATTATTAATTGTTGGTGACGTATGTCACGTATGTTAACTAACATTGTTGTAGTTGTGCCTTTGTTGGACTTGGTCCGATTGTTGTTAGAGACTTTTTGTATTCTTGTTCTGGTTCTTCTGGCCGATAAGGCGAAACGTGGGTAAGCTGTTTTTCAGCTAAACCTGGGCCTTATCAAAACCAATAAATGTCCTTGTTGTACATCACTGCCTTTTCTGTTCCGATTCCCACGCCTCTCTGAGGGTCTGTGACTCTCATTAATAATAATATTATAATTTTAATTAATATATTATTATTAAATATAATTATATATATAATATTGTACGTAATATTAAGCGTAAATTATTAATTTTTAATATTACAATTTTAATACAAGTTTTAATAATCAAATTATTAAATTGAGGAATTTAATAAGGAGTTTTTTAGGGGACCTTTTAAGGGTATTTAATTAGGGACCTATTTTAATGATGAATTAGGGACTTTTGCAAACTTTAATTAGCGACCCTTTTTAAGGATGAATTAGGGACCCTTTTGCAAACTTTAATTAGGTACTCTTTTTAAAGATGATTAGGGACCTTTTTGAAAGTTTAATTAGGGACTCTTTTTAAGGTTGAATTAGGGACCTTTTGTAGACTTTAACAAGGGACTCTTTTTAAGCTTGAATTAGGGACCTCTTTGCAGTTATAAGTTAAGTGTCTTGAGTTATAAGCTTTGGCACATTGCACGTGCTTCAACATCGTGAGAATTATCGATGATTGTCACGGTCTGCGCTCGACTAAGCATTCGAATGATATTTGCAGTTATACATAAATAACAAAAATAAAAAAGTCATGGATTCAAGTTTGATCATTTTAACGGGAGTAGGGGCCGAACTGAGCTCCAATTTAAGAACACCAATATATTTGAATGCTAAAAAGGAGTACGGAATTGTTCTAGTTTCCTTGGATACGTATTACAGCATATTTAATGTCCACAATGATAACAACGAAATTTCGTACACCGTCGATGGTGGAGCGAACTGGATTAAGGTGCGAGTCATCCCAGGTGCTTATGAAATTTACGATTTAAATAATTTCATTCAAGCTGTAACACAGCAAAACGGAAACGAAAAAATGCCATTGCCATAAAACCAAACCACAATACTTTAAAAACTAACTTAATCATCGGTAATCTGGCCTATGGAGTGTCTTTTTCGAGAGATAATAGTTAAGGCCAAGTCTTGGGGTTCCTCTACGGCACTAATACTAAATCTCAACAAGGCCAAAAATCTGTAGATATTTTGGGCATCAATACGATTTTCATTCACACTAATATAATAGGGTCCTCGTCCATGAATGATGACACGCAACCTTGCATTTACACTTTTTATCCAGGGCTGCCCCCAGGGTACAAGATGATTACGATTCTTGCGATTCTTGTGAATTGCCACAGAGCACCAGCTTCACGTGGAGGGTTCTCACTACTTCAGCGGTGGAAAAGCCTAGGTGGGTCATTCTAGCTCTGCAGACTAACAGAAACGATGCTTAAACTAAAAATCCTGCTGTGTTCGATAACTGTAGTCTTCAGGACGCTCACGTGACTTTAAATTCCGAACGTTACCCCTTCCTCAATTTAGGCATAAATTTTTCTAGTGGAGAATATTCCATCCTGTATAGAATGGCTCAGTAGTTTAGACGCGCTTTGTACGATGTCGGGATCTCTGCATTGATTCGGTTCAGTTTAAAAAGACTTACCCTCTAGTGGTTTTTGATTGCTCCAAACAGTCAGAGAGAATTCAGTTGGGCGTCGTCGATGTGCAAGTGAAACTAAAATTTAACACCGCTCTCCCCGCCAACACGACCTGTCACGCGTTGCTGATCAGAGATAGAAAAATGAGTTTGAAATTGGATATAAGTAGTAACAAAAATGCCGCCGTACGCCATGGCACCAGCACCAGTTTGTGTATTTGTGTCACGTACGTGGGGTCGAAGGTCAAGGTCACCAAAAAAAGTAACGTTATTCCTATATGGTTATCTTTCAGTTTTCAACAGTATATAGGTTGTGTTAGAGTGGCCGAGTGGTCTAAGGCATCAGATACAAGTTTTGTTCCTCACGTGCTCTGATCCACAATTGAGGGCGTGAGTTCTAATCTCACCTCTGACACATCTTTTTTTATTTTTTCAGTCTATGGGTTATGTTTAACTTATTTCCAATTTGTAAGAATAAAGGATGGAATAATGTTTCAATGTTAAATATTATGTAAAACAGTAAATAAAAGCAGGTAAATGGCAAAAAACATGAAAGTAAATACAAATACAAGTAACATTTATTCACATATAGATACAATAATTTACATACGTTTCAATGCTTCTTTGAAAAAACGATCGGTAAGCTGATTGTTACAACCGAATCCATGACCACATCCAGTACCATGGAGGGCTGTTTCAGGGAAAATGTTTGCTAGTTCGGATAAGGCATTCGTCCCATGTGGATAGCGCCTTATGAAGAGACAGTTCGGATTCATTGTCTTGTGATACTCTGAAGGCAGATCAGTTTTACTCCACGAAAAAATTTCCAATCACAATAGGAACAAACAACACAGTCGTGTTGCATGGAAAAATCCTGCTCTGGCCGTGTTGTGCGCTGATTGTTCACCATCCATAAACCAATTATCGACAAAAGTCTTTTCTCGTCCCGTAGTAGTGAACAGATTCATGGAATCTGTAATGTTCATCAAACCGCTCCTCATTGTTCGAGCACTTGCAATTGAATAACATACACTATAGGGTGATGCGTCTTTATTTATAATGTGCTGTAATGGCCATAAGGAACTGTAACAATGCCGCAGGGTAAGATCCACCTGTTGTCATCGTAAGCTGTTAAACAAAGTTTTCTTTGTCGATGGTGAATAACAAATGATCGTAACTTCTAATGTTTGTCATTGAATAGGAAAAGCATTGTCGTTCTTGTAAACAATGTACGTAATCATCACTTGTTACGTGATTCTGTAAAACAGATTTCTTTATCCTTTTTCCAACCTTTTTTATTGTACTATCACATTCTATCACATACATTTTTTATTTCAATCCAACAAACCTAGAAATGGGTATGGTTCCAGTTTCATTTTTCATTTTTCCAGGAACTTTTTTATTTCGTCGGAAAATAAAAAAAATGATTGGTTGGGTAATTGCTCATGTCAAACAAATAACGTGATTCGGCCATGTCCCGATACAAATCATCGGTGAAAACGTGATAGATGAACGAATCTGTATCGGTCGTTAATAATTTACAATTATCACCATATTTTGGAATGATGTACCCGTAATGGAATTCAAACATCAATAATTTAGATAGATCTAAAACAGCTAATCCTAAATGAACTGGCTTGTTTAATATTACTTTTAACCTGTGTAGTCTAAACAAACCTAACTTGTCAGTTAATGGGTTGAAGTATGTGACTGAGGGTTTGTCTAATAATTTCCTCGTTCTAGCTAATGTTGTTGTCAATTATATCGATATATGTTTACGTTCGTTCTCCAGACTCTTTCCGTAAATACTGTTGTTCGTCAGTTTAAAATTATCCCGTTCAAATTTAGTTGTAGCCTGTTGTTGTTTTTCAGTATTAAATTCGATAAACGATTTCAACCAAGCTTTTTGTTTGAAAGTCACTACTCTGTGTATTTTCTTAAGCACCAAACCGTGCGAAAGATAGAACTGCAAGTTTTTGTAGTGACAAACCTAATTTTTTCGGGGAAGAAAGTGTGAAACTAATTTTTAAGTCGAATTTTGTAATTTGAATAGTGCATGCAGTTCTTTGTTGTAAGGCGACAACATTTCG
>JAHWFP010093179.1:65478-78780 GCA_023313725.1 Lithobius niger | reverse complement strand
TCAACATAAGGTCGCTGAGATAAACCATATTAACTAACAAACTTGGTACATTGCCCTCTTCTTTAATTTTTTTGAGCCATGAATGATTAAAATTAAATTCAGATACAACGGATTGCATCAATGGCAATGCCTAAACCTCAAGACTGTACAGTACTAAGTCCTACACGAAATAGTCATACAAAGGCATTGTTTTTGGGGCCAAATTACACACGAGAGAGTGGGCGTGAGCAGAATAGAGTTGGGTGTCTGAGAAGTAGAGTTGGGTGAAATGTTAATTAATTTTCATTATGTACTTTATTTACGTATAATGCGTGCGAGTTCTGGAAAATTTTACACAGAAGACTGTCAATGAAACTGCGAAAAATACTATAATCGTACACGGCGATAGCAGTGTATATATATGATTGAAGTCCTCTCGCCAGCAAAACTAAAACTATTAATTTCTCCGTTCCTATTCAATATATTTCAACCAAACTTGGCTAGATAGTACACAGGTATGGAAGGTATATTTATCCCAGCTTTTATGCAATTCCGTGCAAGAGTAAAAAGCAGGGAGCCACATGTAAAATTAGTGTGACACAGTTTCAGTAAAAACTACTGTACCTACCTAAAATCTGAAACATGATTTAAGCCAGAAATTTCCCTGGCCTTCACCTTCACAGAGACCACTTTTTCAATTTGGGGCCCTGGCCCACAGACATGCACCGCCGCTAATGAAATATTACCTCAATACAGATCCATTACACACTACTACATTACTGCATTACAACACGAAATACATACTTCGTTTTCGACAACTTTGCATGCCCTTTGCGAAGCACTTATCAGTACCGGTTCCAGGTTGTGACAGAAGTGCTCTCACTGTCTACAAATATTACAATGTGTGAATGTTCAACTCCACTGTGTATGCCGTTCTGTGCGCCTTTTGTACGCCTATGCGTACTCTTTTCGTGCTCGTGCTTTTTGTGTTACGAGACAATTAATGACAACTTTATTTTGGGTCGTGGCCCAAGGCCATATGCCACTCTACCTATAACATTACGTAAACAGAGTTACAATATCTCGGCAACTTGCATCCCATGACCCAATATACAAGCAGTACATAATACACACTGCGTACCCTCAACCCCTCCTCATATTCCACTACGTATAATTTCGTAATCGTAGACTGCACGCCACTGGACTACATTCTCACGTGCTCACTCCTTCACTGTACATGAGCAGAGTTCTATTGTGTAGTCGATAGCTGTTCAGTTTCCCCCCTGTGTACAGGTACAAGGTGTTCTCTGCTGCTGCCCTCGACACTCTGTGTATAGGGCAATTCACGCAGATCACGTGCTTACGGTATGCAAGTAGAGTCTTCCTGTGCACACAATAGCAGTTCAAGTTCAATTTTCCACCGTGTGTAAGTACAGGATGTTCGCTGACACTCTGTTCACCATGCACTCCTCACCGTGTATACGCATCAGTCGTCCATCTTACCATTTACCAAATGACGTGCAATGTATTCCCAAATGTGATGGGATGGGTCATATCAGAGCAGAAATTGACTTAGCATACCTAGCAACGTCGCTTTGAGAAGAAGCTTGAGATCATTTGTGGAATTGTGAAATGGTGAGAGGTCATCACACGACATCCCATCCTGAATCAAATATTGGATTGCTCTATGTTCCTCTTTTAACAGACTGCACCGCAGCAATAAATTCTCAACACATTCCCCACATTGGCTAGCTGACGACTGGGACCAACCCATTCGCTTTTTATGTGATAGAAGTAAACAGTGATCAGTACGCAACTGCGAGAGCATCTTCGCTTTCCAGAATGGAAGATTGTCCAGTGCTGTCTTGTATGAACAGGTTGGGTCTATCCTTATAAGGGCGCGGCCAATTGTTGTGGCAGACCATTCTGTATTCCATCGCTTCAGTGTCGCAAAGTCATCCTGACAGACCTCACTGATTGAGTAACACGCATGCTGTTGGCGGCAGCAGCATGGGTGTCTATTGCAGTCTGGACCACTTATTCATTACCAGCTTTGCAGCTGTGCTCTTTGGCCCACTCTAAGAGCTTGGTAGCCACCTTGAGACGCTGTGCTCTTTGGCCCACTCTAAAAGCTTGGTAGCTACCTTGAGAGGCAGACTATAGCTTCCAGCACACACTGTACACCATTGGGTCATCCATTGTCAGAGACTCTAAAGACCTGCTTAACTCTGATATGGCAGCTTGTGAATCAGTGATAATTCTAAAGTCAGGCAGTTGCAGATCGAGTGCCATATCAAATTTTTGACTGAAAGAAGACGACGTGCAAAAACACGTTTTATTTTTACATTTGAACTTCATTTTGCACACTTTCTTTTCATCGTTGTCACTATTTCAATACTCTAATCTAAAAAGACTGATACAGTTGGTAATAACTCGCACGATTTATAATTCCAGCTCCTCAGTTGCATGAATCCATTGTCGTTGGTGTGGGATTCATATGACAGATGTGTTCTTTATGAGGACTATTGCTACGGTAATACTACTAAATACAAATGATGAATACCTCCACACTTGTTTTTATAGCAGTCAATTATTGCTGAAAACTTTTTGCCCTGTTATTCGAGAATTCCGTCTTTGATTAGTTTAATGCTGGGTACTGCATAAAATCGAGTGTGTAACTGTAACAACACACAATGGCTGAATCCACAAATTCTTTTTTTTTTTACCAAAGACATGATACTTCCTGTGATATCCTCTCCATCCCACCACTCTGTGGTTCACATAGATGTCCACGAGCTTACATATTGTTGATGCGTAGTTGCTCCATTCCCACGTTCATCCTTCTATCGGCAAACCCAAAGAATAAAGACATTATTTCTTTGTGCAAAACAAGCAATTATGATTCTTATTCATTGATAGATTTGATTATTTTGAGCAGTTACCACTGTTTATTTTCTGCCTCATAGAACTTAATACTACGAAACTATAAACTACAAACAAGCGAAACGCCATTAGGAAGTGATAAAAAAAAACGATGAGAAGTGATACCCCATCGGGATATCCTCCGTGCAAAGAAAAGGGCTACCTCCTCCACACTACTTTTCCAGGTGCCGCCTCCAAGTCGTTAAAGGAAAAGAATCTTGCCAGAATGCAATGCCAGCTTCCGGAAGTAGCAATATGCTACAATAGCGAAACAGTTTATGCTTTAGCCATCGCAAAGGCGTTTGCACAAGGAAGAAAATAGAAGAAGCAAAAAAAGAAGAAGAAATAGAATATCCAAGCACAGAATGGCTGGTGCTCAGGACATGTGTGAAGAATCGGGAAACCAACTCGCGATCCAATTCTCCTTGTCCTTGTCAGCATCACCAGTCCAACCATTACACTGGGTTACAAGCTGAAGCAAGCAAGTCCACTGGCACCGCAAAGGGTTGAAGAATCCAGTTCCTCCATTGCCAAATGCTGCTAAGCTGCTGTCGATATCCACCATGTCACAAGCCACCCAGTCAACAACGACACGTCAAAGAAAAGATGCCAGTTCCACTTCCAGCCAACAGCCAGCTGCCACGCCACCATCAGTAATAAAAACCTTCCCACAAGCTGCTCAGTCAACCACGGCAAAACAACGGGGAAAGGCCAGACCTAGCAAGCCACCTTCTCAAACAACTGTTTCAGAAGCCAGTCCGACATTGCCAAAGCGAAGATGACCATGACCCGCTGCCATCTGTGAACCATTGACCAAAGAGGAGTTCTGGACTTTATCGCAACAATTATCACCAAGGGTTACGATGACCTGCTGCAGATATCGCAGCACTGGTCCATAGTGCTAAACTTGGAAAACCATACAATCCGGACAGAAACAGTTAAATCAAATTTGGAGCAACTCTCGATTGTCAGAAGAACCATCGTTCAACGGTACTAATCCCCAGACTTCCTTGCCACAAATAAAGCAATCACGGGGCAAAAGGCCACAAAGGACATGGACGCAATCATGAAGGTGTAATCGACGAAGGAGGACATCAACCACAGGGGTTGGCACAAAATAGGAGCTGCCAGAATAAAAAAACTCCACGAGCTCCAACAAGCTCCAACAATATTATATAGTAACAATAATAAGATAGGCGCCAATTTTTCCAAGTACAAAAATTTCACTTTTCACTACAAACACTGATAATGTAGTAATGTCCAATCATATTCCCATAGGACTAATTTTTAACTGTACACTTGCATTTACAACAAACATCCTACTTAACTCCCAACAAAAGCACTTTTTAATACTTTTTTAAATATCACTGCATTCGCCAATACAACCGTCCGTTCCTTTGTGAGTTTACACACGAATCCTAAACTGTTTTACTTTTTTAAAAACTGCAAACCTTCTTATACCAAACCGCTCATTTATTTTTAAAAAGTCGTAATAATTTAGCCATGCTATAGCAAAAAAGCCACCGGCAATGCAAAAGAACCATTACATCTCCAATGCCACCGCCATTGCTAAACAATTTCAGGATGCACAGTTCCAAAGCTTACGCATATCTTACTAAACACTCTTCTGACTGGCTGAAAGGCTGGCAATGCTATCGAATTAACAAAAAAGGATTATCTATGTGGTTTCACGCGTAATTTATTTTTTGTATTACTGCTGCATTGCAGAATTTGTTTTGACATGAAAGTTAATTTAATTGTGACCAATGGGAGGGAAGTTTAGGCAATGGGAAGTTTAGACGATCACAGCCACATATACTGTATGTCAGAGCAGATGACTACCACTAAGCATCTGGTGCGACACAAAGACCGACCATCTAATTAGAACTCACGTAGACGCCTTAGCCAGAAAAGGTAACGTTGGATGACTCATTGGTGGTAAGAAATATCTAGTCATTCAGCCAACGGCAACCAACATGGAGTCCATGAATGGCATGGACATTCCAAATCACCCTTATCTCTTCATGCAATGGTGGCAGAATGTCCTGGAAGTGGCACTGCTTCATATTTGTCCAGAAACTCAACCATAATCTTGTCAATACCATCCTCACCATTGTCATGATTTATGGCCTCAACAAAGTCGACGTATCCTCCCAGTTGTCATACCAAAGACTACTCACCAACAAACTTTTGAGTCAAGTTTGCAAGCCCCATCTCATCAGACTTTCTGCCATTGCTATGTAGATGGCAGGCCTGCAAGAGGTACAGAGGGGAACCCCACGATACCATCAGGTGAGTAGCTACTTGCCAAATGAAGATTTTCCCTGATGACAGAGCCAGAAGAAGGTGCCCAAGATTAACAAGTTGGTAGTCCTTCAAAACCGTCCAGATCTCGATTTCTAAGATTGCCTTTTTTGGATTTTTCTCGATTCGATTGAGCGACCGACTAAACCAGGTTACTACTAACTTTGTAACCATTCCGTGTACTAGTCGTTGCTGCGTATGTGGCAACTAAGGCAACACGCAGCTATTTATTCTTTGTAGTTTCAGGAAGGTTCGGTTATCAGATTTGAAGGTGAGGTGAAAATCCGGACCCTGCAAGGTTGTTTTGCTTTACATCTCACCTCAGAAACTTCTAACCAAGCCTTCCTAAAACCGCTAGGAATGATGAATGCCACGTTCTATAATAGATGGGGTTTCGCTTTGTTATTTGGGTATCAGTTCAAGGAAGGGATTGGTTGTAATTTCTAGGGTCAGAAAAAAGCCAAACCCTGCCCTGAGACCAACTCCACTCTCGTTCTGCCATCATGGAACTTAGCCGAATTTTCTCAAATGCATGTTGACAACCGTCATGTTTGTAGATGTAAACTATCAACAAATATGGTAAAAATAAAGCCAAGCCACGCTGTTACACAGCTTGGCTCATAACTAGGTCTTGTGAGCATTCATCCAACCAAGACCAGTTTCACCCATCTCTCTTTGCCTCTCAGCAGAGTCTTCTTCCTTTAACTTTGCCGAATTTTCTGCAATGCGTGATGCCAACTATCACCAAATTGGGTAATAAAAGCCTGACCCCGTTATTGCAGATTTTGGCATATATACGGGTCTTGTGAGCATTCAACTAGGGTAGGTAAGACAGCTCCACCCCTTGCTCCAGGGCCAAGGACCTTATTTTCCCAAGGTATTTTAATATCATTGTCCTCCACCCTTGTTGGTGCAAAGATTCCATCCACTGCACTCTTTTGTCCATATTCATAGATGGCTTTATCTTCTCAGCCCAAGATTGGACTAGCCTCATGTGGACTGCTTTGCTATCCCTTCCAGTCAGAAAACAGAATGAGCCAGTTTTTGACACCTTGCCACCTCGTCTGGCAAATAGTCATCACGGAAGCCTAGTCAGGTCTAGTCAACCAAATCGGCACACTCGAAAGATAGATCCGTAACAAGTCTTACCCCGTATGCCATGGGCATTCAGGTAAATACTAATATAATGCCGACAGAACGGACAGCAGCTGCAAGGAGTTTTGGAGCAGCAAGCAATACATGCCGGAGAACATGCAAGCCACTCCTTTCTCCTACTGATGCCAGCCCATATTGCATGAGGATTTCTGCGTGTTCACACCTGCAGCAGCTGTGGCAATCAGCCGGCATCCTCTGCAAGAGAGGAGGGGAGGGTCTCGGTCATGATTGAGAATGGTGCCCAAACTAGTTCTCATAAACGGCCTTGCCACTTGGTTCCAATAAGCTCAACCAACTTAGAACAGCGATTCCCAGGACCAAAGGCAGTGCAAGACGAATTGCTCACTGGCAAGTCTTGCAATTAGTTCTGACTACCTCAACCAGCTTAGAGAACATCATGCCCAAAGGTAGGAACCCAATGTTCACTGCCAAGTCTTTGCCACTGGTCCAGTAGCTCAACCAGCTTAGAAGACCAATTCCTCCTGAGCCGAGAGGATCTGACACACAGTGGCTGTCATGCACCTAATTCAAACAGCTTAATAGAACAGCGTTCCTGCGAGCAAAGTGTTTTGTAACACTCAGTCCACCAGCTAAACTAGCTTAGAACAGCAATCCTGCCAAACCTGAAGGCAAAGAAGAGCCATTGCTCACCGCCACTCTTGCCCCTAGTCCAAGCAGCTCGGGACAATGTATACCATCTAGCCCAAAGGCGAGGATCCACTGCACCGCCAAGTCTTTGCCACTAGTGCAACAGCTCAACCAGCTTTAAACAGCGATCCTTCCAAGCATTAAGGCTATGCGATGGTCCACCACTCACCGCCACTCTTTACCTAGTCCAACAGCTCAACCAGCCTAAAACAGTGAATCTTCGGGAAACAGCAAAGCTCAACCATCTTAGAACAGCAATTGTTGCATGAAGGCAAGAACCCACTGATCACCACCAGCCTTGCCCACTATTCCAACCAGCTCAACTAGCTTAGAGCAGCATACCTTCGAGCCCAAACGCCAGTGTTCACCACCAAGTCTCCCAACTTGATCCAAACAGCTCAACCAACTTTAGAACAGTGATCCCGGAATTCGAAGGCCAAGAGGAGCACCTGTCACCACCAGTCTTTCCAATCAGTCCAGCAGCTCAACCAATTTAGAACAAAGGACCCCACTGATCATGCATGAGATTCAGTTGTGCTTTTGTTCTTCCAGATCAACTAGAGGTGATGCACTGTCCTCTTGTGCAATGGATCTCACACTTCAGATTAACAAATCAACCTTCTGTTTTATGGCATTGGGTTTAATCTGAGAACTTCCCTATGATTCACACAACAACAGTCTCCACACCTTGATTGTGTTGCACTTCATATTCACGATAAGACTGGTAAACCAAGTGAGGGGAGCTTAGGATTTCACACATAGAACGTGCTCGACAAACGTAAACCTGACAGGCGTGCCACCACTCAGTCAGTGTGCCCGAAAGATTCTGTAGACTAATGGGCGAATTGAAGACCGACGGAGCAACATGATTGGTAGGCAACGGGACACTCTTGCTCTTTCCCTGCTGTATGGTACATTCCTGAAGCATGGCATTGTGCCGCTCTCCTCAGGCAATCGATCGTCGTTGTCCAAACGCAGAAAAACTCTTGCTACAAACAATCAAGACTGATGGTCAACAACGCACTTAACATACAAGTCGTAGAGATACTGAAGAGACTCATGATCTCTCATTTAGCACGTACTTGAGGAATGCAAACACGGTACGCAACTAACTGAATGTGTACTCGCCGTGCAACCAGTGTGCCCAAGAGGTTCTTTAGAATCAAGGTGTAATCAAAGCCCGACGGAGCAGCTCTTGCCATTTCCATGCTTTGCACTACTGTCCTGTTCTCTCACTCGATGGCAGTGCATCCCAAACACATAGGGACAGTAACAAACATCCTAGTGGTTACAGTGGATCTGCAGCTTTCTCTCCAAGCTCTTGTTATCTCCTATAGCTACTCAGTTGTATTCACCAGGTGAGGGATTAGGGGATGAAACATCTTTAAACTTCGGACTTGGAGGAGCCACAAACTCCCCAAACACGACACTTGGGAGAAGTGTCCTGTCGAGACTTCCGAGGGATCAATCCAATCTCGGACTAATGGGATAATATTTCTACCGACTCTCGTTGTAATCATCACAAATTGTAAGCTTCCTTTTGGGGCTGCAAATATTGCCTCACTCACCGAGAGGTGATCATTACAGCAACATGCTGATATGCAGCCCGTTGTGGGTCGACCTGCACAAGGCGGGCCAGCCTAGAAAACCCATCAGGCCATTTTGGTTGCGAGCCCCAAATGGTTGACAAAGAAGGAGACCTCGCACGTTTTATGTAACAACTCGTCTTTCCCTGATTGTGTTGGCGATCCTTTCTCTAATGTGTTTTTTACATCTTAGGACACCTGTAATGACAGACCTCGAACCTTCCGTAGGTTCACCTATGGGGCTTTCCAGATGAATTAAGGATTCTTTACGGCCAGATTTGAGGAGTGGACTTTTCACCAACAAAAATAATTACCGGTCTCTAATACTTACACCTCTCACGTCTCTTCACAGAGCGAAACTAGAGTCAAGCTCAACAGGGTCTTCTTTCCCTCTGATTCTGCAAATCCCATTTTCTCAGCTGTAGTTTCGCTAAATAGTAAAAAAAATAGTAGACATGGACAGAGAACAACAATCACAGGTGGCTACTCTGTGATGGTTACCTGCTGAAGAGCTCTAGCTGGTGCCTGGTCGGAAGAGGTAAGGACAGGGGACTCACGTTAATCCATTGAAGCGTTTTACAATTAGATGACTTAGCATGTGGTTGGATCCTGGCAGCAATCATTATTTAGTCTGCTGTTCTGGCGAGGGAATCCGGGTGGGGACACTGCTTGTAAGCTTAAAACTTAACAATGACGAAGTTTAAAAGTGATGGTACAGTATATACACAATGCATAAAATACTAAATTGCTCTAAAGAGCGCATATACTTTAAAACCATTGACTAGACAACCATAAAGGCAGAGAGAATCTTTATTCAGGCTCCAAGCACCATCACAGACAGGTGTTTAATGAACCTGTCTAGATTGAAGACTAACTCTCTCAGGATGAGCAGTTTGTCTCAGGATCTCATCCTGACTTCCAACAACAACAAGGTAGATCTTGACAGTCCTTGCTTTGAAGATGCAACTTACTGCCTCAGCCTCTATCTACATTTCTTCATATGTGCGTCCCGTAGTGTCGTCCCCCATTTCAAACCATAGTCTGACAGCCACAACCGCTGTTTTTCCCAGGTGTGGAGACACAAGCACAATGTCCAGCTGGCGCCTCTCTCCAGATAACAAGCAGATGAATAGGTTGGTAGCAGTCTGCCATCCTGCCTTCAACAGCTTCTTATCTACACTGTTTTGGCTCTTGTTGTGGCGATTGAACCGCAGTGCCTTCGTGATCTGGCGCATGACCAAGAAATGGATCCAGCACATAACCAAGAGTTTCTGTTGCCGATTTATAATGCCAGCAATTGACTGGTAATCCAGGATGGGTGTCGGCAAGAACGTCCTACGTACTGTGTTGCTTTCTATGTAATTGAAACACTAATTTAACTCAGTTGGTGTTGGGACATAATCCCCGAACAACCATTGATTGCCAATCTGATCATAGTGGAATTTCTCCACTCCCTATCCTTGGTTGTTCAGTGTTTCTTTCTTGCGTCCTCACTCTTTTTGTGTGCAAGCTTGAGTGGCCCAAGTAGTTAACATGTAATGGCCCATGGGAAATAGTGGAATTTAGCCATTATAGCTAGTGATGCCAGCATGTCGCTATTACTGGTACACTCAGCGACCACTTGGTCTGGATTCTCGCGCAGACTCAATCCCATGTTGAGAATTGTCAGGGGCACAATCCTAGACAGTCTTGAGATAACCAGGCCACCATCTTTGACTCTAGCATAAAATAGACTTGGTAGTGTCAGGGGGCACTGTGGTTTAACTCTGTGTGAACTACCAGGTCTAGTCCAGCAAGGGCCTCTTTGTCATGCTTCCTAACTATAATGTGTAAATGAAGCTTTGCAGAATGTGGGTAATGAGCATAACCTCTTTCCACTGTGGCTTAAGTGAAGTACGGCCCAGCTTGATCATTGTACCGATGAGCTTCACATTCACGTTCGTATAATCTGTCCCATTCCACGATGACAGGTTGGCACCCAGGTAGTTGATAATATCCTCTGGGGCAAGCATTCCACACTCCTGAACAAAACGAGGGGGTCGTGCATTTTCCATGTTTTCCTCCCAGGTAGTTGATCATATCCTCTGGGGCAGACATTCCACACTCCTGAACAAAACAAGGTGGTATTGCATGTTCTGTGTTTTCCTCCTTGGCACGATGTGAAGAGAAATGCACTTCTCAGGAACGGCGCCCATTCCTGCTCCTGTTAGGTATTGGTTTTTCATAGTAATGAGGTGTTGCTGCCTAGTGCCTAGGCCAGTGTCATCAGCAATCTGAAACCAATCGTCGCTTGACTCCAGTGCCATGATTATTGGCTCAAGACAATGATCGAACAACAATGGCAATCAACAATGGCCCATCAACTCCTCTCTTGATGGGTATCGAAATAATCGACAGTCTGGACAGGAAAGACGAGACCTGGTCTGACTGTACATGCTAAGGATGTAATTGATAATTGGGGTGCCAGATGTCCATAAAAGAGACAAGCACCTCTCTGTTTCTCTGTCTTTGATAATATCTTTTCCAACAAGAAAAGGTTAATCTTGCATGTGGGTTCCGTTGTGAAGCCCTTGTGAAGCCCTTCTGCCTCTCATTCAGTAAAACCATACTCTTAAGCTGGGTGTCTAAGATCATTGGTACCTTCCTATACGACCAAACAGAGCGAACCAAATGCACCACTGTTGGTGACAGTTTGGCTCATTCCCTGCTAATATCCGTGTTGATGCGGCCTAATTGACGTCAACATTGTCAGCGATGAATCTGTTTCGTCAAAACTGTTACGTCGCGCAAGCTCAAACCTCCACCCCAGCAAACCACCTCCCTGAAATGGTTCACAATATGGCATTGCTCTCGCCAAGTCACATCCATTAGCCAATCCTGGTCAAATCCATTAGCCAGGTCTGGTCACGTATTGAATACTCTGCTGAGCTTGTTGAGCTGTATTGTAGTTTCGGAAGGCACTGAACAGCTGACGCAACATCACTGCGCACGCGCGACGTCAAGTTTGCAGCCAAACTGTCTCTAACAGTGGTGCGTTCTGTTAGCTCTGTTCGGTGCTTTAGGAAGGTACTGCATGTAGTACAGCCTCAAGAGGATAGCACCCATCATCATAAGTGTCCAGTTTCTGGTTCTGCCTAATCCTTGACGCATTTTGTGAGCAGAATCGTCCTTTTCTTTTGAAAACAATCCGGGCAGTTTGAATGGCAAGGAACAAGTAAAAAAACCTAGCCAGAGCCAATTCGTCGGAGTCAACCTATAGGAGATTGCAGCGTTTGATACCATCGGGGCCAGGGGCCATACACTCTGAATTTTCATGAGCTACCCACGGGCTTCCCGTGCTATGACCAGGGGTGCCTTCGAAAATTGACTCCAATCGAGTTACTCAGGTTTCTCTTGGATCATGGGGTAACTCAAAATAGTCAATCCTGGCACTCCAGATCAAGCATTAGTATACACGATCACTTCACTCCTAGGGAGTTAACACACGCGGTCGCAAAATTTTGAGTCACTTTGGGCAGTTGGATCAATTTTCGAAAGCACTCCAGGTGCTAAACTTCTAGGTCTTTGGTAGTATGGAAACCTATGGGATGGCAGTATACCATAGGCAGTAGGGCCTATTTTCGGTTGCCCGAGACACGTTTGCACCACATTGTTAAGCAAATTTTGGATGTTTTTCGTAAAAATTCTTTAGCATGAGAGGTCGCAAAAACCTAATTGTGACCAAAGTTCTGTTTTTTTTTAATATATTTTATTTACCAAATAAATGAACTGGTGAATTTAAATTTAAAAAAAAATTAATTTAACGTTAACAAACACTTATAATTTAGGTTTGAAAAGTATTGTTGCTTACTTTTCAAATGGCGCAAGATTCAGATGACGTTCCTGAATTAACTGAGAATTAGTTTTAAATCATGGTGGCGATGGGCTGAGAGGAAAAGAGCTACTAGCAAATTAAACCGCCAACTATTCTTCAATTTTAATTCTTTGCTCGGTTTTTATGGAATTAATAGCTATAGCAAAAACACAGTCGGACCTCAAATGTATACGGCCATTTGTGAACACAGTGAATTTTTTTTAGTTCTGTTTTGGTTAGACGCTGTTGTTAAGTTTGCGTCCTCTTGGTTGGGAGGCCGGGACTCTTGACCACTGGGCTGCTATGCTCCGTTTGTTTGGGGTGTGTTTGACCCCTCACAAACTTCGCGTTGTGCGTTGGGGCTTTTAAAATCGGGCCTTCTCCTTTTAGAGATAACTGGTAAGGCGTTGGCATCCCAAACGTGTCTCATAACTAAGATGACTGTTAAATCATGGCGTTGACGGTCTAAGGCAGCAAATCAATTTTCAGTTTAGCAACTTACTGTACACAATTTTCGCTCAGTTCATTGGTATCATGAATTCAAGCTAGAATCCTTAACAAGTTTAGCTTTATACATATTTAGTTAACTCTTCTGCATTAACTAAGACAGCTTTTAAATATTATGGAGGTGATGAGGTAGCAACAGTAGGACTACTGGCAAACAAAACGGCAACTGTATTTTGACCTTTTTTCCCCGAAATTTTTACGAATTTTATGTCGTCATGTAGATTTCGTCTACCAGCTGTTCCCCAACGACAATCTTGGTTACTCCCCGACAGGGGGGGCAAGGCTTCACCGACGGGGGGCTCTCGCCCCCCCCCCCCCCAGTGGCGCCACCCTGGACCATAGGTTTCC